>JAGPOY010001384.1:0-19272 GCA_018983105.1 Silene uniflora
CATCCCTTATCGATGTGCAACTTTCTAGCTTCGATTTTTTATGCATATGAATAAATTTCCCACTTGGGATTTTTTCTTTTATCCATTTGTAGTCATTATGGCATGTGACCCCTCCCTCATCTTTTATCAACTTGTATTTTCATCCATATCTTGCCATGTTCCTTAATCTATGTGCAAAATAAACCATGAAGTTTATCCGTAGACAGAAGGGCTATAACTTATAACTGCAATAGCGCTCTTTTCTATGCTGAGACTCTAATATTCTGCATCTTGTGCTGTTGGAGGCAAGAGTCCTCCCTTGTACAGGCACTGAGATTCTTTGTAACGTGCATTAATTGAGGACTTGGCTAATTTTGTTTATTCCAATGCTATAATATATATAACCATGAACCATTTTAATTGCAGATGATGGCAGATTCTCTTGATGTGGAGTTGAAGAGGTGGTCTGCTGGGAAGGAAGGAAATTTGCGGTTGCTGCTTTCGACGCTTCAATATGTGCGTAAATTCTTACAGTTTGTTCTTCAGCTGTGTCTTCTATGTAGATTTTCAACCTGTATGTCACAATATTTGGCCTGAATAAAGCGGGCAGCGTTTGATGTTCCTGGCCTACCTGGCAAAAAAATTGCCTCTAGTTTAGTTAGACACGGAGGATGCTGACAGTAGAGCCTAGTGATTAGGAGGCCATGGTTAATAACTCTGAATAGCAGCAAACATGTCCTGGCTCTTATAGTCTTATGGCCTTAACGTCAGGTGGATTTCCTAGATTTCAAGTTCTTAATATTCTCTTTGATGGGAGTAGCTATTTTTGTTGCATTTGAGCCCAACATTTTCCCCTTTTTCCCCATCTGTTTCCTTTGGATAGCTATAAGAATTTCTTCACAAGTTTATGAATTTTATAGGTCACTTCTCAGAAGTGTGTGAATGAAATTTGCTTGACTTGCAGATTCTGGGTCCTGAAAGTGGGTGGCAGGCAGTTACGCTCACTGATTTGATGGCAGCGACTGCTGTTAGAAAAGCTTATAAGAAAGCCACTTTATGCGTTCATCCTGACAAGTTGCAACAAAGAGGCGCAACCATCCAGCAGAAGTATATATGCGAAAGGGTTTTTGATCTTCTGAAGGTTCGTCATGCTTGTTTTATGACTTTATCTGCTTTGTTCAGCAACATTTTAATATCATCGTAAAAGAGACCGGTAAATTTGTCCTATTCTGCTCTTTGCTTCATTGTTGGTCATCTCCATAAGCACTAATTATAGGATATAACAGATGCTGAGTATCAATTATGACTCGTCAGTAATATTGATGTTGGACTATGATGGAATGAAAAAAAAAAAAAAGCTCACTAAATTGGTTTCCCTTCTTCTTATTATGTAGTAGTTTATTCAATGTAATTCTCGACACAGTTTTCATATCATTCATCTTGAAACAGTCTCTCTATGCTGTAACCCAGAAGTAAGGTTGCGTACTTCTAACCCCCTCCTTACCCTCGCTATTTGTAGTAGCCCTTGAGGGACGGAGGTTATGTTGTTGTTGCTCTTGAAACAATCTTACCATGTTAGCTAAAGATTGTTATGATACTTGCAGGATGCCTGGAGTAAGCTCAATCCTAATGAGCGTTAATAATAAAGCCTGGCTAAAATTTGGTCTACATTACCGACATGGGTCAGAGGGGAATAAGTTCACATTTGATTCTTGACAGCGGTGACTTATTCTCATACACCGCGAGAAGTATTCGGAGATTAATTCTAAATTCAGCAATGCTCCAACTCTCTGATTTGGGTTCCTATATTTTCCAAGGGATTGAACTATGAAGATGTTGTGAGGGTCGAAACAAAACCAAGGAAGATAGGTCGGAGTGTATATAGTCCTTCAAGTTTCTCAAGCACACCTCGCTCCTCAAGACTCTGTTACCATCCCCCCTCATCCTAAATCAGCATGGTCATGCTATTGAATTTATGCATGTAGCCTGCATGTAGGATCTCAAATGTTGGTGATGGTGAGCTTTTTGTTCCCACGTGTAATCTTCTATACCAGCTTTTTTTTTTCTCCCTTTTCTCAGAAGCACCTTTTTTTATTTTATTTGAAACAGTCGTTTGTATTGAAGTTCGGTGAGATCGACATTGGAAGATGAACCTGCCTCTATGACTTGCATGTACCCCCACTATGAAAATGTTACCTTTTTCGCCAAACTTGTCTGCCTCAAACTTCGGGTACGTTGTTTTTCCTTCCTAAACTTTCTTTTGCTTTTAAGAACTCCTGAGTTGAGAATCTACAGCCCGGTAACTTTATTATAGAGTTTTGGATTATTCTAGGGTTCTGCAGGATATGTCACTCCAACTTATTTCATGGGATTTGTTTATTTGGCCCTTGGTTCTTTGATCTTGATTATTGGTTATCACTTATCATTGTGTTCAATGATGAAAATCCAAATTGTCTCTTACTGAAATCATGCAATATAGACTAATTATTGTTATGAGTTTGAAACTCGTCTGTCTGAATAATCTTGACATGAACTAAACAGCATAATCTAGCATGTCGTTTTCTTTTTTTCTTAAATTTTAAGCGCGTTGTTTGAGTTTTGATCTTTGCCATGCTTGGTGGGTGATATTGATGTGATTGAATGGTTGGTCTTATGTAGCTTCAGTTGAAGATCGAAACCACAGATTTTCTCAGGCTAAACAACTGTGGAGCATGGAGCGGTGGTTTATTCTTTGACACGCGTATATCAGTATAATATTTGTCTTATTTTTTATATGTGGCTCTCAGATTTTTTATATATCTTTGATAGTCATTTTTATCGAAATTTATGTGTAATAGAAGCAACTAATAAGTAAAAAAAGTAGACTCTGGAAATTGTTTCCAATACCAAACTAGTCTTGTAAATTTATATTCTTGTAGATGACACTTTTCTAGTTTTATGGAATTGCGGTAAAATTTATGATTCACCCTTTACCGGCTACCGCCAAACAATGGTAGTAAATGAAAATATTCTCTACGTTTTGTTCACTTGTTTACCTTTAATTAAAATATTTCTCACAAAAGAAAAAAAAAATTGAACAAATGAACTTGGAAGAGGGAGTAAATTGTAGGCATGAAAACTGAAAAGAGGACGCTCCATAATCAGCAAGTCTTATTGAAGACGGGCATATCCGTCATAAGTTGAAGATGAGTCAAGTGATACCCAAGTGGATAGATAGGACAAAAGCATAATGTCTAGGGAGAACTAAATAATTGAGACGGAGAGAATAATAGTCGCTAAACTTCTAAAAAAACTTTGTTCAAAAGACCAAAGTGGCTTGAGTATAGTGGAGTGCGGGACTGCCTCAAAACGTTGTAATAGGGCACCGAATTTAGAGGTGTCGGGTCTGACTCCTTACACGACTACACGAGAGTGTTGCGGTATTACCTGTTATCAAGTGCAAGCTTAATGACTTACCTTATCCACGAGTTTACAGGGTGTTCGGGTATTCTCTTATATTACCAAAAAAACTTTGTTAAAAAGAACTACAATCACATAATTTAACTATTATTATTATTAGAGAAAATTGTCAATTAAAGCCTTTTAAAACACACTTTTTGAAAATTACAGCCTTAAATGTTTTTTTTTTTGCAAATTACAGCCAAAAACTCAATTCTGATGATAAATTACAACCAAGACGTTAACTCCGATCGAAAATTGAAGCCTATTTGAAAATTTCTCACTTAAGTTAATAATTTTGGACGAAACTACCCTTACCTCATTCTCTTCTTATAACTCCCTAACTTCTTCTTCTTCTTCTTCTTCATTCTTCTGTTAATTCATTCTTCATTCAGTCTTCATTAATTCTTCTTTCTTCTTTCTTCTTTCTTCACTCTTCACTCCATTTCAATTTAATTCCACCATTTGTTTTCATCTATTTGAAAATTCTCACCTATTCCATTCTTTATTCCTATACGTTCAATCAATTTTCCCAAAATTCAAAGTATGAATCCCCTACAAATTCAGCTCATTTTTTTTACCAAATAATCAACACTCATTGTATCTAAACACATTTAAATGCAGAAAAAACCGAATTTAAAAACAAAATCTCATTTTAAACATAATAAAATTCGATTTGGGGAAAAACATAAACCCTAAAATTTGGGGGAAAACATTAATTTGTGGAAATTGTACCAGCAACAACAAATTGAGCATAAAATTAAGAGAGAAAAAAAAAAGAAGGAATACTTACTCTTTGAAGTTGAACCGTTTTTTGGCAATGGAGACATTATTGTTGAGGAAGATGAGATTACAGTGTGATTGATTGATTAATTTGGGAGAAAATTGTTGAGAAAGATGATGGGTTTAGATTAAAATGGAGTAATAAGTGAATGAATGGGTAATTTGTTGGGAATGAATGGTAAAGTAGGCAAATAATTACACAGGGGTAGTTCGGTCAATTTTTGACAAATATCACCGGATAATGAGCTGAGGTGCAATTTTGGAAAAAAAGTTAGTTTTTGGCTGTAATTTACAAAAAAAAACATTTAAGGCTGTAATTTTCAAAAAGTGTGTTTTAAAAGGTTGTAATTGACAATTTTCTCTTATTACTCCCTCTCATCCACTATATTCTTCCCTCTTTCCTTTTTTGGATTATTCAGGTTTTCTTCCCTATTTTCTTTTCTGGAAGATTTGTGTGGTCTAGATTCATTTATAAGTGGGGTAGTGTATTTTGTGTGGTCCAAATCAATTTTCTTAATCTTTGTGCAAAAAGAAAGGGGAAGAATATAGTGGATGGGAGGGAGTATTATATTATTAAATAAATCAAGTCGTATTAAACTAAAGCATTTGATTGACATTTGACAAGTAGACTTGTAAAGTCGCATAATCGCATGTGTGTCACTGTGTCCCCTTCACTCCCAAATCCCAATAATTCATTTCCCACACATGTTAAATGCACACACTCACTCACTCTCATAAAATCACAACCCTCCATCCATCTCAACTTCAACCCAATCCAACGGCCCTCATCTCCTCCTCTCATTTTCCCCGCCACCTCTATTGACCCGTTGACTCCCTCCCCCTCTCCCCTTTATAACTCACCACCGCATTAAAAAAAAAAAAATCGTAATTGCTCTTTCATATACACGATTTACTACAATCCACCAACTCCGTCACTGCCAGCATGTCAAGTGGATACAGTGCAACCACAACAACATTCCACAGCAAACGTCCCCCAATCCCGCTCCCACCAAACCCGACCCTCGACATAACAACCTTCATCTCCTCCCGACCCCACCGCACAACAACCGCATTCATCGACGCAATCACAGGCCGCCACCTGTCTTACGTTGACTTATGGACCGCCGTCGATTCACTTTCACACTCTCTCTCCTCAATCTACGGCATCAGAAAAGGCCACGTGGTTTTAATCCTCTCTCCGAATTCCATCTACTTTCCTATCGTATGTCTCTCCGTTATGTCCCTCGGCGCGTTGATCACAACCGCTAACCCGCTTAATACCAACTCGGAAATCGCCAAGCAAGTCGGTGACTCGGGACCGAAACTCGCTTTTGTGACTCGGGAACTCGTTGGGAAACTCAGTGGATGTGGGGTCCCCGTTGTGCTGTTGGAAGAAGGGGAGGGGAAGGATGTAGGGGTAGTTTCGTCATTAGGGGAGTTGTTGAAGGGTGGTGGAGGAGATGGGGAGGTGAGGAGAGAGAAAGTGAGACAAAACGACGCCGCAGCGTTGTTGTATTCGTCGGGAACGACGGGAGTGAGTAAAGGGGTAGTTTCGTCACATAGAAATATGATTGCGATGGTTCAGACGATTATTCAGCGGTTTAGAATTGATGAGGCGAGTGGGTCGCTTGGGACTTTTGTTTGTACTGTTCCTATGTTTCATATTTATGGCCTTGTTGCCTTTGCTACAGGTATGTGATCGGGTTTAGTTTGGATTTGAGTCGGGTTATATTATAATGACGGCAGTCGGCAATGGTTTTCGTTAGGCACAAATTCTCATTTGTGACGGGTATATCCGTCGCAAGCTTGTGACGGGTCAAGTATTACCCATGTGGGTAGATAAGACAGAAGCAGAATGCACATAAGTAGTGCTCTATCCGTAGGAATCTGTTTTGTCTTATTTATGTACATGGGTAGTATTTGACCCGTCACAAGGAATCTGTCGTTCGTTAGGATGGTAGTGTTGTGGTTTGAATGCATTAATTAATGTTTTAGTTGGTGTAGACTGTAGAGTAGTGTTCCGGTTTGAGTCGGGTTAATTTATAGAAAAATGATGGTAGTTTTTTTTGTATTGAGTTTTAACACGGTTGCATTGAGTGTCATGTTAATGTTGCCTTAAGATGTGATTTACTTGACCTTTGTTGATAGAAGCCAAAAGTATAATGCTTAATACTCCGTAAAACTTATTTGTATTGTGTTGTGTTGTGTTGCACTTGCCTCTTTACAAATTTTTGTCCTCGGACCTCGGTGCAATGGGATCCATAAGGACGATTTTGATTCAAACATGTTTTTTGATATATTTGCTAGATTTTTCATCGGGGTGCTGACGTTTTTTGATACATATGTGTAATGTATAGTTGGTGAATACTTGTACTAAGCTACTCCATTTATCGATATGTGTTTTGAGCAGGATTGCTAGCATCTGGAGCTACGATTGTTGTGTTATCGAAATTTGAAATGAATGACTTGTTTCTAGCAATAGCAAAGTACAAGGTCAATTACTTTCCGCTTGTTCCTCCTATACTGGTAGCCATGGTGAATCACGCGGATCAAATCAAGAAGAATTATGATTTGAGCTCGTTGAAGCATGTTTTATCTGGAGGGGCGCCATTAGGGAAGGAAGTGATTGAGGGGTTTGTTCAGAAGTTCCCGAATGTGGTGATCATGCAGGGGTACGGGCTCACTGAATCCACTGCAATTGGGGCATCAACTGATAGCTTAGAAGAGAGTCGCAAGTATGGGACTGCTGGATTGCTGTCCCCGAGCATTGAAGCAAAGATTGTGGACCCGGAGAGTAGTGTGGCTTTGGGTGTTAATCAGACTGGAGAACTTTGGCTCCGTGGACCTACTGTTATGAAAGGTAACTGCCCGTATTTGAATTATTGTTTGATTTGTGTTAGTTTGATGCTTTACAAGTGACTTTAGCAACTACTTTCAGTTGAACTAGTGATTATAACTTCTCAGTTTCCACATATCGGTATGATAAATTGCCGGTCATTTCAAAAGTTCAAGATATTTCATCTCCAATAGTAATTGGTCCAGAAGTAGACTTGGCTAACACATCATTTCCTATATGTCATTGTGGATTGGATAATTTCGAATGTGCTGTTATCCCGAAATTTCCATGGTTTTGGGCCAGTGGCTACAGTTTGACGCATTTAGCCGTTTATCACGCCATGGCTCTTACATATTTTGTTTCAAATTGGTTATTTTTGGTCGTTTTAGCCTTTTGGATTATTTTAGATGTCGTAATATATGGGTTTGGTTATTTTTGGGTCATGTCAGTTTTGCTGCATTTGTGCGGAAGTAAGCTTGTCTCATCGAAGAAAATTACCTCACGTATTGAAATGGTTGTTGTATCGACTTTTACCTGCTTTTGTGAAACTTGTTTGTTGCTTTAACCTTTTTCACTAAAAAATAAGCCAAGTTGCTGAAGGAGGACAGCTTAGACTAGTCAGCATGTACACCATGTAGAGCTGCTAGCATTATGCATGATGTCTGCTAGGATGTAAAATTTCAGTTCTGGTTATCGATGTTAACTTGAATCTTTTTCTTTTTCCCGATACCTTTATCCCGCAGTCATGGTTAATTATTTGTGAATGTTAAAAAATCTTTGAAAAGAGTGAATATAATTGATACCACGATCTCAAACTTGTGACGGGGGACTTTCCTCTACTATTTCTTCACTTGTGATTTGTGAATACTGCTTTCTTTTACTTAGTACTCAAAACTAAATCATTGGACTTGTGTTACAGGATACTTCAACAATCCTGAGGCGACTGCTAATACTATCACTTCAGACGGCTGGCTGAAGACAGGTGACATATGCTATATCGACGAAGATGGGTATCTCTTTGTGGTTGATAGACTCAAGGAGTTGATAAAGTACAAGGGATACCAGGTCATTCTTTATTTTAAGATACTTGTTTGACGATTATATTTCTCACATTTTTGTAGAGGATACTGTAGGATATCTTTCACCACTTGTCACCCATCTTTGGGTTACTAATTTCTCTTATATACGTCTTGTAGAGAGTCAGTGAGTGTTGTGTGAGGTGGTCTCACATATGAAACCGTTCATTTCATTATATTCTACATTTACCTATGTGGTTTATGGGTCGGTTTTACATATTAGAGCGTTTGTTATAGGTGGTTGTGAGTGGTTATGTTGAACTCGTTAACGCACACCTACCAGCTACCATGCTTGAGTCAGGTCCAACTTCTATGTTCCGTACATGAGACCCGTAGAATTATTAGATGTATGAAACAATAACCTGACTTCTGAGATTTAGAATGCAGTTAAGGCAGAAGTTGTTGATAACAGGGTATCAATTGATGCATCTCGGTTTAACTTAATTCAGAGATCCGCCACCCCCTAAACATGTGTTAAGATTTTTCATTATTGTTTCAAGTTATATTATTGCATTATCAATTCCCCTCCTTACAGAGTGTTATCTACCTGACTTTGAATCCTGGCTCCGCCACAGTAGCCCCTATAAATCTTCAAAACTTTTATAGTTTGGTGGTTGTGCGCGTGGTTGGCCAGATTGAATACCATAACATTACCTGATGATACTGTTTCTTGTGGACTTGTAAATCTACTTGGAAGGTAGGATGGAAAGAGCTAAAACTGATGTGGTGATCATATGCTTGTGTTATAGGTCGCACCAGCTGAATTAGAGGCATTGCTGCTCACTCACCCACAAATTGCGGATGCTGCTGTTATTCCGTAAGTATTGCTCCTAAAATGCCATCAGCTTCCCTCATTACATCACTTCTAAACGAATTCATTTTCTAATATGTTACCTTGAATCATGTTGTGGATGTTAGTTTCCCTGATAAGGACGTTGGCCAGTTCCCGATGGCTTATGTAGTCAGAAAAGCGGGTAGTGCATTATCAGATAAAGAGGTGATGGAATTTGCGGCAAGACAGGTGAGTTTAACAGAGTGATATCAACCAAATGCTATCTGAAATGTCTTAGTTACATACTCATATATGTCAATTTTCCGTTTTAAACATGGTGAGAATTTGGTATTGATAGTTATGAACCCGTGTCATGAATACCATCACTTGATGATTTCCCCGATAAGCTAGCCACAAAGTCGGTGTTATTTAGTCCTCGTTTGATGCTTTAACCCTAAGTAATAACGGAGTAAACGGTTTGGTTTATGCAGGTTGCACCTTATAAAAGAATCAGGAGGGTGGCATTTGCAGACTCCATACCCAAGAATGCATCTGGCAAGATTCTGCGGAAAGACCTCATTAAACTGGCTACTGCGGGTTCCAAACTATGACGTCTCTCCATACAATGACCCTTTTATTTTCTGTACACATAATTCGAATATTTGGAAAACAGTTGCTGTGAATCCTGTGCTGATAGCTTAAGCGATTGCCAAAACACCACCATTGTGAATAAGTTTTTGTATTGCGTTCAACAATACGCAACTACTGTGACATTTGTGGTTGGCGATTGGAATGAAAATTCTACACATTATTTATACGAGGCATTTGTGAAGCTTATATCCTCTTTGTGTGATCCCCATAAATCCACCTATAGACGATCTGCGCGTACATCTGACTCCATTTACCTTGTCATAACTTGTGAGAACAGTATTGTTTATGGGATTGTTGCCTTTTCAAGACATGAACTTATGAATGGTTATTGGCACTCTGTAGGGTTGTTCACTTGTTCTTAAAGCACCTGTGTCATTTGAAGACAATCTGTCTTCACAACGAACCCCTTGGTCAAGGCTTTTTGTGTACACGTCAGACTCTATTGTTGTGCACTTGTGCTCGTATGCAAGGGTAAAATAAGAAACCAAATTCACACCGACCTTGGTGGATTGTAATGGTTAGCCTTAGAAGACACAATTTGGTACTGGCCTGCGGGAAACTGGGAACTTAGGAAGCTCATTCAGAACATCTTGTTTAAACTCTACGCCATTATCTCAATTGGATCCAAACGTCTTCTCGACTGTATCAACAATACGTCAATACATATAGCCATATGGGTTGCATCGCATAACAATAATGAAATTTGGGTCCATATTTGCATCTGATGAGTAATACTCCACAATAAACAGAATTGTATCCAATCTTTTGAGCCGTTGCATCTTGCTTTACAAAGAATACATTGCTTCCATTTCCAATAAAACTTACAACAAGCTATCACCAGAATACAACCAACATTGCACAAAAGAAGGTAGTTTGATCTTGCAGAACTCAAGAAAGAGAAATTACAATAATGTGCAGAATAAGCGTAAAATTTAAACTGAGAACACCAAACGGTCAGCCATGAGGCGAAATACCATCACACATTTGTCTACAATTTGGTAGCAGGTATAGTAATAGAAATGACTAACGATACCAGCATCCCTAAACAACTTGGCTTCTCCATAAAATTGGAACAGACTACCTAGCACTTTCAAGGCTTTTTGTTCATGCATTAATGCATACAAAGCTCATGAAATATAAGAGCCACTCAACAGTCAACACAAATGCAACCAAGACTTTGTATATGATTAAAAAAATAATTTACAAAATTGGCAATATGAAATGTAAAAAGAGCAAAATTTATAAAAGACAATGATAAACCAATCTCACTATTTTTTGCAACCTTACATTGATAATGGTAGAAGCATTCTTCTTTTCTTCTTACGTGCCAATCGTACTTGCTTTGTAATTTTCATGCACAGAAGTAACAAAAATGTAACACATATCAAGATAAATGCAAGTCGCACGTGTCTGAAGTATAGTGAAACTCCTGAAAAGACCAGGAATGCAACGATAACAAGTTCCCATATTACGAAGATCGCTATATCAACCCTGAAAAAGAGACAGAGTTACGTAAGACGGAGAAATATAAGTAGACAAGTAACACGACTCAATTTACCAGTTTCGTAACAATTTCCCTTTGCATCGCTGGCAGAAAGGATAGTCAAGCACTCAAGCATAAACAAACAAGGCCACATAGCAAATGCAAAATACAGAGCAACTGTTAGTTTTGCCTATGAAACTAACAGATGATTTCAATCCGAATAATTAGACAAGCAAGTGAAGTAACACGACTCAAATTACCAGTTTCTTAACATAATCTTCTGGTTCATTATCATTTTTTGATATTATCGGAAGTGGTAACTTGTGCTAAGTTATTCATCTAATCTGACATAACCACAAGATTCAACAAATGCTGTCCAACTCCAGTGTTGCTTAGCCCTCATCAGTTCTCTGGCAAATGAAAGAGAAACTGAACCAAGTAGAATACATTGGTATTGTAATAGTTTAGTTTTCCATATTCTGTGCATCCCCATATTCACATGCTGTTGTTTTGGGAATACTTATTTAATTGACACAAAACAAAAGGGATATAAACCTGGACGAAGAAGGAAAAGAAGACAAATAAACAAGTAAAGCCTAAGACAGAATAACCAAAGCTTCTTGACACAGCCAATCCTCCTCTACTCAGTAACCAAACAACAGCATAGAAGCTTATCCGTTTATGCTTTTCCTCCATCCATCCTTTAGATCCTTCTAAAGTTCAGACTTAGAATACATTCAATTCTCTGAATCAAGCAGTAATTTATAGAGGTTCAAAGTAAAAAATGGAGAGAGGCACACATATACATCAACAGACAATGATGAGGAAACAAATCAGAAAATTATGGATATATAACACCTACTGGCTACCAAAAGCTTCTCATCTACCCAAATGTCTAACCATTTTTAAACTATGTATGATGGTAAAAAAAAACTCACACATCTGATAATGAAAATTCATTGTTTTCTATGGAGACAAAATTCATTGTTTAGTTGGTTTTGAGATAATGAAAATTATGAACTAAACCAAAATTACACTTAAAGCTCCCACCGATTTTTCTTCAAAGAGCAGCAATGGTGTGGTAGAATTTTTGGAGGTGTTGGAAAATGATGGCGATAATGTGCTCATCAAAAAGCTCGCTTTATTTGGATACGAATAATAGAGGAAAAGGAAGGGGAGAGGGAAGGAGGGAAGGGAAGGAAAAGCGAATGTGTTGGAGAGAAAATCATCTGCCTTGAAGGAGGAAAATGAAGGGATTATTTCCCCTGACCTCGAAGTCCCTCCACCTTCATTTTACAACCTAAACAAGGGAAATTGTCCGCCTTCAAATCTCTTCTTTCCCTTTTCTCCAAATTCACCCCAGTTTGGAATTTGGCAAAAGACAGAAGCTAAGTTCTTAAAGAGCCGAGCTTCTACGACATACCTCCTCTTTTGCCTCATACTTGAGTTTAAACAAGACTACAACCTAGGAGGGAGATATAGTTACATAAGTGATTGGGCCATAACGAACTCGAATTTAACGTTACTATGCTACTCAACAAGAAAGCCGCTATTTAGTGTATAAGAAGACAACACACTCTAAGTCAGGTCATTGGTAGAAAGGACAATCAAGCATGCACAAACAGGTCCCAAATAGCAATTTGCAAAAGCAATATAACTGTTTCTTTTGCCTACGGGGCTCATAAATAAGTGCTCCAGCTGAACTCTGAAAGACTGAAACTAGCTTGCTAAGAGACTTTTTCTTTAATTTCATTTATAAACTAGAAGCAACTTCTCATAAGCTGGTTTAAGCAATTGTCGTAATCGTGTACTAAACGTTACACATGAAAGAACAAATATTTAACCTGAGTGATTGTTAGAAACTTAGATCTACCATATGGGAACAAACCAACTGGTAACAACTCAAAGATCACGGGAAATTGAACATGGCCCTAAGAAGCCAATATAAATCGAAATCATCTGGAAAGCTCATGGTACACAGTAAATCACAGTCACCTTATTTGTATAAAAGGGTTTGTAGGTAAAGGAGGTAATGCAATTTCCCTTATATGGATAATAAATTGGGTCAGAACTCGGAGAAAAATCGAATGATCCATTAACCTCCCTTTCCTATCCCGTCTAATATCACATCCAAACCAACTCAAAAGCCCGCAAGTATCCACAAATTCACGCAATTGCATCCCAACCATCACCACCCAACACTAGGACAAAGAAAATGAAGCGTCATCCCTACGACATTACACAACATAACAGTGCCTCAAACCATAGTGTATTCCTAAGACATTACACAGAATACATGTAGCTCAAACCACAATTCATACTCCATTCGCTTCCAAGAATTCGGAATACAACAACTTACTTATCCACTGAAGCACCATCACTATACAAACAATCCGTTCCAATAAAACACCAACATTTTCGACCGATCAATTCATACCCTAAAAGACTTAAATTTCCGCTAGGCTTCCTGTTCCATTAGATTGTACTCCCTCCGTCCCAATCATTTGTTTCAGGAGTATTTTAATCAAAGGTAAACAAATGACCGCTCCCTCGCATGATCAAACCAATCGAATCTTATACAGATCATCACAATTGATCACCGCTTTCAAGTAAAACTCCCTAAATTCTTCAATTTCATAACAACATCAATCGATCAATCAAATATTTTGATCAAACCCTAAGTAAATCAAGCTCAAAGATCTGAATTAATACAAAAATAAAAATCAAAATAAAAATGAGAATACCTAGAAGTGAATTGAGAAGAAGAAGAGAAGAAAGAAGGAGAAGTCCAATCATGCTTAGATCGTATCTGATACTCTCTTAATTGCTCCGCCAAATTATGCCTTGTTATCATCTCTCTTTCTCTCTCCTCAATACGATGTCGTTTCACTCCTCTCTTCCTCTCTCTAGGATAGTGTATCGAGGAAGAGGAGAGAGAGAGAGTGGAGAGATGATTAGGAGTATGAGTTTATGCGGAGCTTCGAGGTCGTTAACAATGGCGGAATATTGATATTTGTGTCGCCGGTGAAACTAATACGAGAATTTCGAAGAATAAGTGTGAAAAGAGGAAAGAGATGAAGTCAACGTTTGGGGTTGACCATAATTGGGCCAATTTTATTTGTTGCACTTAAGCTTATTCAAGCGGGCATGTTAAATAACGTCGACACTTTACTAATTATCGTCGACTATTTAACATTAACTACCAACAATGTCCCTCCCATAATCATCCTTTATGTCGATCTCTAACGATCATCAAGCTAGTAATGAATCAGATGGGGTATGTTTACGTTTTATTTACGCCTTAAATTTCGTTTTATGACAACAAAAAACAACATTACATAAAGTAGGCCAGGCCCAGTCGAAGATAATGCTCAACCATTCCCAGGCCCAGTCGAAGAATCTATTCGACCAATCCCAGGCCCAGTCGAAGAAACTATTCGACCAAACCTAGGCCCAGTCGAAATGTTTCTTCGACTGAAACCAGGCTAAGTCGAAGAATTTGTTCGACTGGCCCTATTTCGAGTTTTTTTTTTTTTTTTCCTTTCTTTCTACATTAACAACGATCGATTTCGACTTCAATTTCGGGCACGGGGAAGGGGAATACCTAATCCGTTCTAACAATACCGATTTTATCATATTGCGATTTGCATCTCAATCAACTAACAAATAGCAAAATTTGAAGTAATTAAACAACCAAAGAAGAATATTTAGCTCGTCGATTAATCGAAAGAGACGGCGGAATTGTCGTAGATGAAGCGGTATTTTAGTGAGACGGGAAATTTTTAGTGTGAGACGGAAATTTTTAGTGAGAATAATGAGTTTTTTGAAATATGATGTTAAATATGGAGGGGTTATTAGCGGGGGTAGATTAGGAAAATCATTAAAATTTGTCGACGATAATTAGTAAAGTGTCGACGCAGCCCAAATACAGAATAGCTTCAAATAAAAATTGTTCTCTCCATTGTTCTCTCCGGATTGAGTCCGGAAGATTAGAGGTGATAATTATTGATCCGATGAAGTAGGAGGTTTATGTTTTAAGAAGTTGGGAGTTGTTTATGTAAATAGGTTGACATAAAAGTGGCACGAAATTTATACGGGTTAGATTCGGGGTGAGGACGTTTGAGATAAACCCAATACAGATTATTCAAGTAACCGGTGTAAAAACAAAAATTACTAGTATAATCATTCATCATTTTTTGGTTCATTGGTTGTAATTTGTAATTTGTAAAGTTTAGTTGGGTAATGGAGCTAACAAAAAATCTTGCTTGTGACGGTGACAAGCAAGAGACCTCTCACAAGCCCTCCCACTTGCTCTCCCACTCACCCCTCCCACTTGCTTTTATGTGAGAGGTCACAAGCTTGTGACGGATTTTGTCCGTCACAAGTGAGAATTTGTGTGGAGCTAATGGGTGTGAGTTGAAAATGAAAAGTGATAACAAGTCGAGTTTAGATTGTAGAAAAATTAAAGTGGTTGGGTTACGGTTAAGACATAAGCTATATTTTAATCGAGGTGGGTTGTGGTTTGGAGAATACTGCTTATTTAAAGTCGACACGAACATGAAAACAGACCCTATATGACCTCATGTGTTCATCATGTTCACATATGATTGCGAAAATCTAACCTTGATTAACGTGTTTAGTGTATCGCACTCAAAGGTAACATGGAAAAGCAATTGTGTGTCTGCATGTCCATAGTTAAAATGCATTATTTATTTTTTCTAAACTTTTACCTTTGTTACAGACTTACAACCTGAAGGTATTTCGTTGTTCAGGAAAACTTTTCCAATACTACATAAACACGACACTAAACAGACTTACAACCTAAAGGTATTTCGTTGTTCAGTAAAACTTTTTCAATCCTACATAAACACGACACCAACTTGGAGAATGAGTAGGGTACTGTTAAGCGACAATTTTTTTCGAGTTATATGGAACAAAATTCGTACTATTGTTTCTTTTTTTAGTTATGAATTAAAGTAACAATTGACAGATTGAATAAGTTATCATAGCTTATGATGACGGCCTTACCTGCCATTTTAAAATCGGTAAATGACATTGATTGCAGGCTTATAAAATTAGGTTTATTATGTAAATTGATCTTATTGGTACATTAAGACAAATTTGTACTCCCTCCAAGTCTGTCTATAGTTCCCTTTTCTCTATTATATTTGAGGAATATTATAATGAAAGAGGAATTATAGACAGACTTGGAGGGAGTATTAGTTTTGGTTGGATTAGATTAAATATAAATAGCAAGCAATAGCTTACTATAGCACGTAAATGCCGTGCTAATTGCAATCTGGCGGATGTGTGTGGTGTACAAGTACAAGGGAGAGTTTAGAGTCCAAAAATCTTTTAATTTCTAGATTGAATTATTTATATTTAGGCTCTGTTTGGTAAACTACCTGAAAAGTTAGCTGAAACCTTAAAAAGTAGTTGAAAACTGAAAAACTAACCGAAACCTGAAAAGGTAACTGATAAAGTAGCTGAAAATTAGGAACTGATAAGGTAGTTGCTTATTATACAAAAAAATGTTTGACAAACTACCTGAAAAAATAATTAATTCTAATGAAATGACGTAAAAGGATATGATAATTATTTAATAGTATAGATTTAATGAGTAAAAAGGAAAATTCAAATCAAATTAGATATCTAAAATCTCAAATGCTACTATAGGTAACATTTCATTTTAGATACCTGAAATTTTGGACAAAATTAAGGATAAGATCCCTGGGTTAAGTAATAATCAGTGTTATTAGTAGCAAAGATTACTGCTACTACGTCTACCATTATATATTCATGATTTATTGTCCTTTTTAAAATGTATAAAACTGAATAGAAAAAGAAATATTTATTTATTATGTTGTATCGAGTTAGTTACAAAAAGACAGTGAAAGTAATAAAGTTTTGTAAATTTTACACTTTTTTAACTTTACTTTCAACACAAAAATTCAAGAAAAATACACATGGGTAATCAAAATACCCATTATAAAACATTCAATATAAAAAATTGAACAAATGAGTAAAATACTTATAATAATACTCCCTCCCACTTATTATAAATGTCCCATTTGCCATTTTGGTCTATTCGCAAAAGTGTCCCATATTCCATATTTAGTAACTTTTTTGGTTGTGAAAAGTCCTAACTACCCTTGCTTTTTCACCTCACTACCCCACCACCCACTACTAACCCAACCTAATTACCTTACTAACTATTAAACAACTAATATTCCTCTTACCTCTACCCATGCCAAAATATTAAACAACTAATATTCCTTAAACTTCGTGTCATCCCATAAGTGAGACACTTATAATAACTGGGAGGGAGTACAATAGATAGACAAATGACGGAAATGGAGCGAGCACTTGCCACAAATCACATCATATACTCGTACTTAAAGTTAAATCCTTGGAAATACTGTGTGACTGTCATGAAAACTCATTCATGAATATCATGGATTCATGGTAGACACTAGACATGTCTAGTGGCTCAAAAAATTTAGAAAGAGAAATCGTTGATAGTGGATTAGTCCTTAAATTAAGTGGGTCGTCGTAGTCGTATGTACCTGGCCACACCTCTCGAAACGTCTTAGTTATGACACATGGGGCTCAAAAAATTTAGAAAGAGAAATCGTTGATAGTGGATTAGTCCTTAAATTAAGTGGGTCGTCGTAGTCGTATGTACCTGGCCACACCTCTCGAAACGTCTTAGTTATGACACATGGCAATATGGCATAGCTCGATGAATCATGAATGTCGGCCTTCGTTGTTGTGTCGACGTTCTAGTTTTATGACTTTATGCACCAGATTCTTAATAAGATAGTCCCACATGTAATACTGATCTTTGTATAAAAAAACATTCAATTATTAATAAATGAGTGTTATTTATATAAAATGACCGTCTCACACAATACGTATCGTATCATTAATTGGAGTTCGTCGAGCTTGAGAACACGGGATCCCACATATGACACCGACTTGTACAAATGACAGATGCTGATTGGGTTTTATAATACTTCCTTCATGTCGTTTATTTGTTTACCTTTGATTTTGACTCAAAACCAATGAAAGAGTAATAAGATGTCACTTATAAGAGATGACAAATGGACTAAATTGATGTCGGATCGGAGGATGAAATTGTCTATCAAGGGCTCAAGGCATTCTTAAAATAGATAAGCAAACAATTGACTAGACTCAACAAAATGAATAAGGAAACAAATAATCGGAATGGAGGGAGTACATACTTCCATTTAATTCTGTTAAATCATGCAACGGACCTAGGCTGCATCCGAATGGAGAAGAGAGAGTCCGCTTCATAAGTTCAAGGAGGTTCCACCTGTCACATGTGAAAATATATAAGTGATTTTCTTAACAAATTCCAGATTTATCCGTTAATTTGCTCCATGCATCATATTCGTGTTGCTATTCTCTTTGTTCGCTTTCTTCTCTGCTCCTATGGGGACATTAGGTAATGATGTTGCTTACGGAACTACGGAGTACGTGGTTAATAAACAATTGATTATTATCATTTGTTTAATTGTTTATGTACCACGTCGGCTATAAGATTTCAATTAAGATTCATTTACTCCCTCCTATTTTCTACTTCCTCCATTCCAATGAATTCTATACATTTCACTTTTTGGGAACTATTCATAAGTCGAGTGAATCTTCGATACAACTTCTAATATATAGCATAAAAGATAGTCATGTGAGATCTTGTTTTAATTGTCTTACCGTGTACATTGTGAATATCCAATTTTTATAATTTTTATCAATATGTAACTAAAGATAATAACAAAAGAAAACGGATATTGGCAAACGTGAATAAAGCAAATGTATAGAATTGATTGGAATGGAGGAAGTATATTCTTCCCTATTTCCTTAAATGGATTATTAGGTTTTCTTCCCCTTTCCTTTTTTGTATTCTTATTTTATTCATTCCTCTCTCCTATCATCAAACCCCATTCAACTCACAATTCCTTATTTTATTCATTACTCTCTCTAACTCACAAACTCTCCCTTAATCTCCGTGCCCTTGGCAAAGGGGAAGAATATGGAAAATAGGACGGAGTATTATTCAATTGTTAATTTGTTAACGCGTTACAAAACCCCCCTATAAAAACCCGTTACACCCATCACCCAAAAATCATCACTCAAAACTCCCAAAGCAAAGCAAACAACAAACATAAAAACATCACTCGAGTCTTAAACAAACTCATTTCTATATCCCCTATTTAATTTTAATCCTTTTTCA
>JAGPOY010001385.1:0-16582 GCA_018983105.1 Silene uniflora
AAATTGATTCTCTTAATTCTTGGACAAAAAAGAAAGGGGAACAACAAAGGAAATAAGAGGAAGTATTATTTATTAATTTGTCTTTTAATTTTAAAAAATAGAAATAAAGATAGAAAATACCTACAATAGCAGGTTAAAAATTTGAAAATGGCAATAAGAGCAATAATACATGTTCTTGAGTGGCAGTAACAGAAAAAAAAATTTACATTATCGAAATTAGAAAAAACAAACTTTTACAATGACAATGAATGCTTTTAACTCTTAGTAAATGAGATAAATTGGATTCCTTTTACTACCGAACCATTTTAATGTGAGAACAATAAATATAAGTATAAATTTAAATACCTCTCGGTTCTCGCTATGACAATTTATAATTGTAATAGCGAGTGTTTTTTTTATAATTTGACAAAAATTGTTACATATTATGAATGTAAGAATAGTTCATAAGATTTTATCATTTTTTTATTTTGTTTATTATGATGAATGTAAAATTATTTTTTAGATGGACAATTATGTTTAATAAAATATAATTAAGTTAAAATTAATAATTTTTATGTCATATAAATAGTATAATGTAAATGTAAAATGAATTTTTGTTGAGATTTAAGTGAAAATTAAAAATCGGGGTTGAATTTCACTTTTTGTTAAAGTTAAGGGGATTGATTGCTACACTTGAAATTTAAGGGACCTAATTTCACCATTGAACAAAATTAAGGGAGCAAACAACCACTTTCGCGAAATTCAATTTCACAACCTTAATCTTGATTAGTTGACATTTAATTGAGGTATATATTAGTACGCATGTTTTACAATTTTAAATTTTACAACCGTTGTACAATTGATCTAACATGAAAATATTACTGTCTTCGTTTCAGACATTTGTTTATCTATTTCATTTTAGTGTATCTCATTAATTTGTTTACCTATGTACATTGGGCACAAAAACTTCTGAGAGACGGTCTCTCAATAATATTATTGAGAGACCTCACACATTGAGGGGCATGATGGGAGAACAAGTTACTTAATTTTTTTTTCCTCTATGTCTCCCACTAATTTAGTGGAAGACGGTCTCTTAGGAGACCTACTGTTGGAATAGTACATGGTTTATGGCTAGTGCACAATACTCCCTCCATTCAACTCCATATTGCCATTTTCTCTTTTATACACTATTCACAAGTTAGCACTCATCGTCAATTTTCTCTCAATACGTAAGTGAAAATATATTTATGTGGGATCTTGTTTGATTCGTCTGTACGAGTACATTAAAAATATCCAACTTTTATAATTTTTACAAATACGTAGCCAACGGTATTTCCCGCGTAAAAGACGCGTTGGCAAACGTGAAAAAAGAAAGTGGCCTTGTAGAGTTTAATGGAGGGAGTATTATGATATTAAAATGTTGAATAAGAGAGGCAAGAGGTACATTTTGATCACAAAAAAGTCCAAATATAGCATAGTCAACCGCGTTTAGTACGTAGTACTTGTTTTTAGGTATTTTTCAGTTTTGTACTGCATGCCGCAATTAATTATGCAGGACTATGTCTTCTTTTAAATAAGACCCTTCACTCTTATCATTGAATTGCATGAAAGATCAATGTATTTCACGTGTTTGACTTGTACTTCACCTAATACCTTGCTGCCAGTTACAAATCGTAACTCGTAAGGGCAACTCCCGGTCTATTAAAGAGTGGCACAAGGAATGTGTCTAAAATTATCAATTCTAACCCAACCTTGATAAAAAATCGATTGGCGTAATATGGAAATATATATTTACTATATATTTCATAATATTCTAGAGTATATTTTAGATAGTATGCTTATCTTGTGATCTTGTATGGAGTTGTTACCATATTTGTAGGATTCATTTAGGATACGTTCCGTCTAGGGTTATAGTTGATCTATATCTAGAGATATATATATATGGTGAGCTTTGTACATCTTTTCTGATCATCAAAATATAATCGGCTAATTTGCCTACAAAAAGTTTCGTTCCTCAGTTTATCATGGTATCATCAGAGCAGGTTTGATCCTTACGTCCATTTCTTATTTATTTATTTATATATTTTTTTTCACAACTCACATCACAATAAACAATTATGAGTAAGATCGGAGATGCAGGAAAAGGGACGGGATCAGATGGTGGCCATGACAAAATGATTATTCCGCCATCATCACCGCTTTTTCTTCATCCCTCCGATAGTCCAAGTCTCAAATTGACTCAAACAGTGTTTAATGGTGAAAATTACGATCTATGCGCTGATGCGGTTCGTAACGAGCTTGACGCAAAGAACAAATTAGGCTTTGTCGATGGCACCGTCACAAAGCCCTCCAGTACTGACGACGACACATATGAGGCTGTAGCATGGCGTCTGTGTAACGCTATGGTGAAACCTTGGTTGCGTAGTGTCATTGACGAAAAATTGCATCCTAGCATCACCTTCTCGGCCAATGTTGTCGAAATCTGGAAAGAGTTGCAGGAGCGTTACTCGGCTGGGAGCGCACCCCGTGTCATCAACTCAAGAGCGAATTGACTGCGGGTAAGCAAGGGACTCCGTCAGTCGTTGAATATTATACCCATTTGAAATCCATTTGGGACGAGTTAGTGATAAGAGGCTTAGTCGTCACGCCTTATCAAACACATTTATAACTCAAACTAACTAGCAAGTAGTAAGTTGAGGTCGGATCCCAAATGACGGGTAACTAGTAGTAGCAATCTATTTATCTTAATTATGCAAAGTCAAGTCTCAAGGGTAAAAATTGAATTGGAGGTAAAGTCCATGAACTAAGGTAAGTACAAACAAGCAAGTGAGATGTAGATGTAATCAAGTAAAGAGAAATACTAGGGTGTCATGGGGTCATAGGGGATGATCATAGGTAGAATACATGTTATCAAGTATTTGGGTAGATTGATTGAGGTAATAACGAAATAGGGCCGAGGCTTTCGATCTTACAACCCTTAGGTCGGAAAGGCGTAGTGACACACCGTAGACCCTAACCTCCCTACTAGTCTTAAACACGGTCTAACGCTCAATCGAGGCTTTACGAAGAAGGTTGAATAATAGTCTAGCAAGCCTTGAGGCTTTCGATCTTACAAGGTTTGCTTGGACTAAAGAGAATCAATGCGAGTTTTGTCTTTCAAGCATATCATCAAACATAAAGCAATGCATAAGACTAGATAACATTAAAACAAGTTTAATCAATCAATTAACCCTCAACATCAACATGTATTCATCCCAACAATCATTCCCCTAATTACCCATTTACCCTAGTTGGGTAACTACTCACTAATCATGGTGGTGAAATTGCAAGTAATAGATGAAGAGTAACTAGCATATGAAAACATGATGAATGATCAAAGAGATTAACAAGAAATTAAAAGGATTAGAGATTGTACCAACTTAAAGAAATTGAGCAATAATGAAAATAAAAAGAAAACCCTTTGATAAATGAAGAGATGTCAATTCTCCAAATACAACCCAAGTAATCTTCAATCTAATCTATGAATTGTTGTTGAATGATTAAGCTAAATTAAGGAATGATAAAAGATTTGATTACAATTGATCCAAGCTAATTACTCCTATTTTACCCCTAATTCTCTATATTAGGCTAATGAGAAAGATAGGGTATTTATACTAAGTGCTAGAATTAGGCTAAGTAGAGGTGGAGTATCGTTCAAGGTCTTGGCGGAGTAATTAAGGGTAGCCCGGGTCGCAAGGAAGTCGTCCCGGGCATTTGTACCTTGGACCCACCCGGGTCGCAAGGAAGTCGCTCGGGTCGGGTGAAACCCGCACGGGTCATCTCCGAGTCGCCCGGGTCCTAGGTACAAACGTCCCTTTTTGCTTCATTCTGTTTCAAAACCCGTGGGGGTGCTCTCCTAGCCCGTGGGGCTTCTCCACTTAGCTCCAATTCTTCACTTAGGCCTTTGGTTACGTCTCCTCTATATGCTTGGCCTTTGAATATCGTCCATTTAGCTCCGAAATGCTCTTAATTGCACGTAGTTTGGCTCCTCCGCCTACAAGCAAGCACAAAACCGATAGAAATCAAATGAGAAGCTAAAGAAGTCGAAAGGACCCTAATAAGTACATAGAAGCATGTAAAATGGGGTTCGTTAAAGGGGTAAAAGTGCAACTATTACGGTCACATCAAATATCCCCAAACCGAACCTTTGCTTGTCCCGAGCAAAGAGGTGACTAAACCATGACCCTTATTACTACTACTAATATAACCGATGTGAGACAATTAGCGGGTCTCACTCCGCCCCTTCAACTCACAACAAAGTATCCATGAGGTAAGATACCTTCTTGCAAGGCATGGTGGGGCTTGCCAAAATGTCGATGCATCCATCATTAAGCGCAACAAAATAGCAAAGGATGCATCTAAAAAATGAACCACTTTCCTCATCTAAGTGGCCGAGTCTTTGTGTATTAGAGTCAAGTAGGAAATGCCAACTCGAGGTCTCAACAAAATTTCAACTCCCTAAATCTAGCTAAGCATATACAAGTGACAACCCAAGTGCCAAGAAACGAATTCTAGGCGGGAAAAGGGGAAAACACATGCCAGACTCCCTAAGGCTAACATGACACACACAAGATTCGACTCCTCCTTTAGACTCTTGACTATAGACGACCTAGAAACCAACTCTCACGGGTTTTGCTCGTCGCTCATTTATAAGAAACGGGTGATTTTATGTAAACAAGTACCAAATCACTCATGAATTAAGGGAACTTATGGTAGCAAGGGATAGTTTCCTCATTCATAAAGCTAAAGTTCAGTGGTCACTGGAAGGTGATATTAATTCAGCCTACTTT
Organism: Silene uniflora; assembly: GCA_018983105.1. Classification (NCBI taxonomy): domain Eukaryota; kingdom Viridiplantae; phylum Streptophyta; class Magnoliopsida; order Caryophyllales; family Caryophyllaceae; genus Silene; species Silene uniflora. Next base: position 4,809 of record JAGPOY010001385.1, read on the forward strand.
CATAATGCAATCAAAAGAAGAATTATGCTGAATAAAGTGCTTATGATTGAGGATCAGGATGGTAATCTGTGTACTGAAGGTGATCAAATTCAGGATGCATTTTTGAGGTACTATAAGATCTTGCTAGGGACACAGAATACTACTATAGATGTGAATGTGAGAGTAGTAAAAAAAGGACAATGCTGTACACAGGAACAATGTGATATTCTGAACAAGCCTGTGACTGCTGCAGAGGTTAAGCAGTATTCCTAAAGAGAAATCTCCAGGTCCTGATGGCTATACTAGCCAATGTTACAGGGATTCTTGGGATATAATTGAAGGGGATATATGTGGTGCAGTGCTAGACTTCTTTGAAACTGGTAAATTGCTTACTCAGATTAATGTTACTGTTATTACATTAATTCAAAAGTGGACAGGCCTACTAGTGTGACACATTTTAGGCCTATTTCTTGCTGTAATGTCATATACAAGGTCATCTCTAAACTGCTTTGCAATAGATTAACACTAGTATTACCTGATGTTATAAGTAGAAATCAAGGGGCTTTTGTCCAAGGGAGGAGTATTTTGGAGAATATATTAGTTTGCCAGGACTTGGTGAGAATGTACAATAGGACCAATGTGTCCTCTAGGTGTATGTTTAAGCTGGACCTACAGAAAGCTTATGATACTATAGAATGGAGGTTTGTTGATCAAATGTTGGTAGCCCTCTGTTTTCCTGATAAGTTCAGAAAATTGCTCATGATGTGTGTCACAACTACCTCATTCTCTTTAAGCCTAAATGGTGCTCAGTTTGGGTACTTTAATGGGAAAAGGGGATTGAGACAAGGGGATCCTGTCTCTCCACTAATGTTTACTATCTGTATGGAGTACTTGACAAGGGTGCTAGATTATGCAACTAAAAAATGGTTCTTCAGATTCCATCCTTAGTGTGCAGGGTTGAGGCTCAATCATCTACTCTTTGCAGATGATCTCATGATGTTCTGTAAGGGGGATGGCAGGTCTATTATGCTATTGTTGAGAGCTTTTTCAACCTTCTCTGCAACTTCTGGTCTGAAGGTGAATGCTGCAAAATATGAGGTGGTGTTTAAAGGAGTCTCAGATAATGTAAGACAAGATATTCTCCAGATTTATGGCTTTCATGAAGGAGACCTGCCATTGAAGTATTTGGGTGTTCCTATTCAAGCTACCAGACTCACTGTGTAGGACTGTAATATCTTGGTGGATAAAGTGGTGAGGAAAATAAGAGGAATAGGAGCTAGGAAGCTTAGTTATGCAGGTAGATTGACTCTTATCAATTCAGTGTTTAATAATCTGCATAATTACTGGGCATCCAGTATTTTGATTCCTAAATTGGTCATCAAGAAGATAGAAGGTGTCTGCAGAAATTACCTTTGGGATGGAGGGGTAGAATATACAAGAGCTTCTCTTGTTGCTTGGCAGAAAGTATGTTTAAGTAAGAAATGTGGTGGACTGGTATCAAAGAGGCTGGAATGTGGAATAAAGCTACTGTTGGCAAACTGGTGCATTGAATTTACACAAAAGCTGATAGACTTTGGGTACAATGGGTAGATCATCTTTATATACAAGGTCAGGATTGGGATACTTATCAACCTCCTACTGATTGTAATTGGAATTGGAGGAATATTTGTAAGATAAAGGATCTGATGAGGTCTGGGTATCAGAATACTCAATGGATAGCTGATCCAAAAGGGTATTCTGTCAGTTCTGGTTATCAGTGGTTACAGGGAGTGCACCACCCTGTTTCCTGGTATCATGAAGTTTGGGATAGCTGGTGTGTACCTAAGCATTCATTTGTGGGCTGGCTCATTAAGTTGGAAGCTTTAAACACAAGGGAAAAGCTGTTCAGAATTAGAGTTAGTGAAACTGGTAGTTGCATTATTTGTGAACAGGGGTCTGAAACACATGCTCACTTGTTTGCAGACTGTGAGTTTAGTAGAAGAATCATTGCAGGTTTGGAAGGGTGGATGTAGATAAAACTGGATGGTAGTTCCAATCACATGTCTAGAGTGTAGAGAAGGATCTGTCATATGATCAAGATGGCCTGTTGGTATCTTATATGGAGGGAAAGGAACAGCTGCAGGATGGAGTTGAAAGTATGCAGACCAGAACAGGTGGTACATGAAGTAAAAAGAATAGTTCATGATCGAGTTCATAGCCTGATCAAGCAACCAATGTTGAGGAAGGATGTAGAATGGCTTCAACAGCTTGATATTTACATGTTGAATTCGGATTGTTATGTAAGGGAAAATGTAATGAACGATTATCTTTGAATGATTAATATAACTACTCACATTTTACCAAAAAAAAAGTACCAAATCACTCAAACTACTACGACTCACGAGATATGCCCGCATTCTAGAGTGGTAATTCATCCTACAATCGTAATTAGAAACATTATGCACAACTTAAGAGGCAAATGGGTTGTAATGGGGCTTGGGACAAGGTGAAAGGGCATTGGCACAAGTGCCATTTTGGACACGAGGGGCTAAATCGAGTAAGGTAACCACCTATCTTCCCATGATACAAGTCTTAATTGCAAGAGCTTCTCTTCTTTCAAAATATGGTGAAACAATCACCATTCTCAAGCATAATCTTTACAAACCAAAGCTCATTTGCAAACAACAAACCCTTTATTTAGCAACTCATTTTATTATCTCTTTTTGATGTGCAAGAGATGTTGCTTAAAACTTGGAAAGCGGTAAATCAAGAATTTTCTTTTTCTTCTTTTCTATTTTGTTTTTCATTTCATTTTCTTCAAAAACCTCTTTATTCACACCATGGCCAAATAGGCTTTCATAAATCATGAAGCTCAAAATACCTCATGCAATCAATGTTCCAACTCATCCATGTTCAACATAACTAACTACTACCACTTACTCGATAGGGTAAGTTGTTTTTGGGATGTAGTTTGTTTGTTGGTTAGTCAAATGAAAGGCTTAGGCTCAAAATGGGTTTACAAAAAGGATCATGATGCAAGGGTATAAACAAAAGCTATATGGCTATGTGAGGTTCATATATATGTGTACATTGCCTTCAAAAATATGTGCAAAACGTTTTATACAATATCAAGGAACAAGCGCCACTCTTATGCTTTTTGACATAACATACCACGCAAGGAGACCTACACACTCAATCCTAGATGAGACCGGTTTGATGGGCCGGCCAAATGGAGGCTCTATCCTCACATTATGAGTAGGTACATGTTGGTCTAGGTCTAGTCTCAAGTCTTAAAAAGAAGTATCACAAGGTGGTCAATGCTTAGGTCGTTAAACATGTCTTCCCGCAGTGTAAACACCCTAACAAGGTTATCACTAAATGCAAGCTTATCAAAAGGGAAGAGACACGGTCAAAACATTTAACGTCATCGAAGGCATATGCTCCCACTATAGACTCTATACAAAAACGTTTTTGGAAAGCAATAAACGTGCATGAATGCAATCTAACATATTTTACAACCTATATGAATGCAACTAACTAGAGTGATATGCAAGCAAATGCAATTCTCCTAACATCACATAGAAACATAACCGCTTCACAAAATGTCACCACATTCTCATTGGCATAAGAAAACAAGCAAGGGAGTAAGAGTTTGGAAGCCTCATACCAAGCGGTTCTTCTTTCCCTAAAATGCCTCGAATGAGGTGTAGTCCCTATGTGAGAAGAGTACGGAAACACACATATATACAATCTACACTACAAATTAAAGAACATGTTTTTGGATTTTCATAATTTTTTGATTTTTTTTTTGGCATTTTACATTTTTCGATTTTTTTGTTTTTGTGTTTACGTAAAATGTCTCAATTCCCATCCCCACACTTAAATCGGACATTGTCCTCAATGTTAAAGTGGATATAGGAATAGAGTATGCATGAAAATGCATGAATGCATGAGTTAGAAAAGTTAGTTATGCATGGAAAATATTAGAAATGAATGCAAACTATTCTAAATGATGCATGTTTTCGATTAGGTAGAGAGGTAATTTGAATTAACTCGGGTTGCTTATAGCGAAACTTCCCCAAACCAACTAAGGCTAAGGTGGAGAAGTTTTGCTACGAGTCATGCATGAACGAATGCTATGCATGCTCTACACTACAAGTGGTATAAGAAGTCATGTTCAAACTTTTAAAGAAGCTCAAAAAATAATCAAGGAGAGGAAGGAGAGAAAAGAATACTATAGGAGAGGCTATGTAGCCATCTCAAGGTCTTTCTCTAATTATCATCACTTGATTCATCACCCTTAGTACCCAAAGAGGTACTCATCTCATCATCATCATCATCATCATCATCATCATCATCACGTCCATCATCATCTTCACCGTCCTCTTCCGAGGCACTCGACTCATTGGTGTTTCTATTGTCGATATCATCATCACCATCACTAATTGTTGCTTCACTATCATCAACTTCCAAAGCTTCCTCACTTCCATGCTTAACATTGCCAACGGTGGAGGCATCAAGGTCCGGAAAGAAGGTCTTCCGGTTAACCCAATCCGGCAAGAGGCCATTAGAGTCAAGGAGACCTTGCTCTGCCAAGGATAAAAGTGGAATATATTGGGCATAGTATGTTGTTGACCCTATCCTTGTATGCCTCACGGTGGATATGCTTCAACAAGCAAGTAGCATAATCGTTGGTCTCCTTTATGGTGTCATTTGGAGCAACAAAGGGTTGATATGGAAATGGGTAAGGAGGGATCACCACATGAGAAGTGGTAGCTTGAATTTCCTTGGGGATTCTTAATGCATTGGTGGAATTGGCGAAAACCTTGTTCAATAGATCGTTGTCACTTGCCCTAGCTAGTCTTGGGAAGTTCTTACTTGGTAAGGCTATAGGGGGAGCATCTTTTATGAGCCAATTGAAGGACTTTTGATCGTCATTTACCATTATCCAAGATGCCTTCTTGCTCAAATAAAATGAATCCATCAAATAACTCCCCGAAATTGGCTTATAAACCTTTGAATCGTTGAAATGTGGATCGAAGTGTCTATCTAGGCGAGTGATCATCGCCCCATCCACAATAAACTTCTTGGTATTCACCTTGCTACTCAAGTCTAACCAACCATCAAGTAATAATCGGAACATGTCAAGATTTGGCTTGTTTGGACTCACATTCAACTGCATATCAAGAAGGGCTAAGTCGAGGTTTGTAAAGTTACAAGCCTCCTTCCGAGCCACAATAGTGTTAGCCATTGAGCGGTGCCATAATCTTATCCCCGGATAGTGGACTAACAAGACCGAATAAGCCTTATAGCTTTGAAACTTTAGCCCCGAAATTGCTTCCAAACCGATTTTGCCTCAAAACAATAAGGGTGGATACCCCCTTTATGTGGTATCTTTAGGCCGAAAATACCGACAAAGGTAGCAAAAGTCACTCGACGGCCTTTGTTGGCAAGGCAGAATTCCAAATACTTCCTATCCTCAGTCTTGGTGACCTTAAGCGAGCTTAGAAACTCTAATGTGAGTGTAGGATAGGTAGGCTCATCAAGTTCGAAAATTCCTCCTAATCCCATGGATTCGAAAAAAGCCTTTGTATCATCATGAATGCCTAGCTTTTTCAATATGGCGGGTTCAATGCAACGGGTAGCTAGAATGCGTTTAGACGACAATGCATCGAAAGTGGACTTATGATTTTCATCAACAAAAATTACCCCCGGAAAATTTTGCAATGGTGTAATAGTAGGAGGTTCTGGAATAACTTCCACTCGAGCTTCTTCGCTAACAACCGCGATTTCTCTTGTAGCTACCGTCTTTTTGCTTCCCATTGCCCTTTGCCTTTTTGTGGGATTAGGCAAAATTGGAGCCTTTGTATTTTCTTTTGTTCTTGCCATAATCTTTGACAAATTGATACCAAAATGACTTAATAATGCTTGACAAACAATCTCCAGTCAACTAATCAAGCTTAAATCAAACCCAAATTGGATTTACCCAATTCGAAATTTTCAAACCATAGGTTTGGGTTAGAATATTTTGGGTGATTTGAGTAATTTTGGTGTTAAATTAATGGTATTGGAGTGATTATTTTGTGTCAAATATTGATTTGCAACAAATCTGAGTGATTTTGGTTGAGTATTGATGATTTTTGATTTGTGTGAGATGGGCTTTTGATTGATAAAAGAGGGGTTTTGTGTTTGTAGGAGATGAAGAATTGAAGAAATGAAGAAGGAAGGGGGTAGGACGACATAAGGACGCCCGTCTTGAGCTGGTCCGCCCTTCCTAAACTCCACCCGCGCTTGTTTTGAAGCAGAGTCGGTGTTGTACTGAGAACCTACCCGGGTTCCTCACGACCCGCTCGGGTCGCTGGCTGCTCGCCCGGGTTGTAGCTGACTTTCACGGGTTGTTTCCAACCCGCCCTGATTCTGATGCAGAACACTTTTTCTTCTTCATTCCTCTGTTTTGCCCGCCCTTCTTAGCTATGGGTAGCCCGAGGCGACTTCATAAAGTGTGGGGCAATGCATTGGCTTGCTAAAAACATCCCCACACTTCGTCTTGGCTTCGTCTACACTTACAAAACACAAATTAGAGCACCCTCTCTCACTTCTCTCCGAATCACTTCAATGAAACTGTACATAAACTTCAAAATGCAATAAACTTAAATAAATACAAAGTTAGGGGATTAGTATATTTACAAATGGTGGTTTGGAGAGGACTCCACCAAGCTAATTTCTCCATTGGTTTTAATGAGGGGGTGGTGCGGAGGCGTTGTTGATGTTGCTCAACGCCTCACCAAAGAAATTGAATGCTTGCTCACAATTGTAGAAAAACTTTTGAGATGGCTTTGACTTGCTTCCTTCATTAGATGTGGAGCTTGTTGCATGGGTGCTTGAACTAGGATTGTCGTAACCCGTGTTGTAATCGAAAGTCATGGCGTTACCAATGTAGGGGTTGACATACCTTTCAAATTCATCATCCCAAAGTCCTAAGACTTGCTCTTGTTTTTCTTCCAAGCTAAAATTGGAGACTATGTCTCTCATAGGATCGATCAAAGTGCTTTGACCCGCATCATCACTTTTCATCGTTGTTTCATTCTCAAAAGTTCCGAGCTTCGCGAAGATAGCTATCCCAAATTCATCCACTTCCCTTTCCCATTTTGAAGTTGCAATGGGTGGAAGCTCAACTTCCTTTCCTTTTGTTTGATCAACAAAGAAACACGGTTCTTGGATGCTTGGAGCTTTCATCATTTTGACAAGGTCGTTAAAAGTGATCTTCTCATCACCCACTTCCAAAGTTAACATCCCATTCTTAAAATCAATGACCGCTCCGGCGGTGTGTAGGAATGACCTTCCTAAAATTATAGGAATGTGAACATCTTCCGCCATATCCACTACCACAATGTCAACTAGAATGTAGAACTTTCCAACTCTCACCGACACATCTTCTAAAACTCCAAGAGGTTCCTTTGTAGAGCGATCCGCCATTTGCAAGGTCATGTTGGTGCACTTCAATTTGCCCATTCCAAGCTTTTCATAAACCGTGTAAGGCATCACGCTCACACTCGCTCTCAGATCGCATAAGGCTTTCTCAATTCTTGTATCTCCAATGGTGCATGGGATGGAGAAACTTCCCGGATCTTGTAGCTTGGGTGGAGATGCTCCTTGTAGAATGGCACTAGAAGTGTTAGCAAAGGCGAGAGTCTCCATTTTGCCAATGGACCTCTTTTTGGTGAGAATGTCTTTCATGAACTTAGCATAAGCCGGCACATGTGTTATTAAATCGGTAAATGGGATAGAAACTTCCAAGTTCTTCACAATATCCATGAATTTGCCAAGTTCCCTATCAAGCTTAGGCTTCACTTGTCTACTTGGGAATGGTAGCTTGATGGTAATAGGCTCTTCATCGATTGTTCTCTTTTCATTGCTCCTTTCTTTCTCTTGTTCATTTCTCCCCTCACCTCTTCTTCCATTTCTTCTTCCATTCTCATCCTCTCACATGCTCTCCTAATCCCTTTTGCTCCTTGTCTCAACAACGACTTCTTCCATCTCCTCTTCTTGCACTCTAGAGCCATCATATCGAGTCCCGCTCCTCAAGTGTATAGCATTGGCCGTTTCATTCCTTGTTGGAGGGTTACCTTATGGAGGTAATTGCCCTCTTTGTCTACTTGAGCTAGATGAGGCCAATTGAAAAATTTGGGTCTCAATCATCTTATTGTGGGCTAGAATGTTGTTAACGGTAACATCCTTAGCTTGGCTATCTTTTTGCATTTGGGCGAAGAAATCTTGTTGGCTCTTTTGCATTTGCATGACCGCTCTTTGAACATCAAAAGGTTGGTCATGTGATTGATTGTAAGGGGCATTTTGTTGGAAAGGTTGGTTTTGATTTTGATTGTAAGGGGCATTTTGTTGAAAAGGTTGGTTTTGATTTTGATTGAAGGGTGGTCTTTGATTTTGAGTTCTCATGGGAGGTGGTTGGTACAAAGGTGGATTTTGAACATTTTGGCTCTTGTATGAGAGGTTAGGATGGTACTTGGTGTTCTCATTATAGAAATTGGAGTATGGGGTACCATTTCTATATGCTTGAAAAGCATTCACTTGTTCATTTGAACCTCTACATTCTGGCTTGTCATGTCCCAATGTTCCACAATTCTCACAAACTCCACTTAGGATTTGTGGTGCCATTGTCATAGCATGAACATGTTGATTTGTTGGTGCATTAGACGTTTTATTCAACTTAGCAAAAGCTTTCTCAAAGTTGGAATTGATAGTGTCAAGATGTGAACAAAGTTGGGCACTCAAGTCGGCTCCTATTTGAATGACGGAATCGACTTCATGCCTTCCTCCTCTAGTAGCCTTCCTAGGCCTACTATATTGAGAGTTATGAATTGGCATTTCCTCGATTTTGGACCAAGTTTGGTTATCATCAACCTCGGTGAATCTTCCATTTGAACCAATGTTAAGCACATTTCTGGAGTCCTCATAAAATCCATTCCAAAATTGTTAAACTAGGAACCACTCGGTAAGACCAAGATGGGGACAAGAGCGACATATGGACTTGAATCTTTCCCAAGCCTCATAAAGAGACTCCTCATCCCTTTGCTTGAATCCGGTGATTTGAACTCTCAACATGTTTGTCTTCTCCGGTGGATAGAATTTTTTGTAGAAAGTTAAGGCTAGCTTCTTCCATGAATCAATTTCTAGGTTGGCCTTGTCCAAGCCTTTCAACCATTGCGTAGCGATACCAATTAGAGAGAATGGGAACAATACCCATCGGATTTGATCTTGAGTGACACCATTTTGAGATATGGCCTCACAATAATCACAAAATGTCTCCATATGAAGATGTGGATCTTCACTTGGCATCCCTCCAAATTGACTTCGCTCTACAAGTTGGATGAAAGCGGTTTTGGTTATAAAGTTTCCGGTTAGATGAGATGGTGTAGGGTTCCCATTCGGTAAATCTTCTTCGGTAGGTACAGAATGTGATGAAAACTTAGGCATGATTGGTTGATTTTGTGGATTGTTTGGAATTTGGTTGGTTGATTGTGGGTTTTCCTCTCCTTGTATTGCAAAAGGGTTGGTAAAAACTCTCTCAACTTCACTAATCCTCACTTCCACGAGTTCTCCTAAACGATCCGTTGTTGAAGTAGAAGAGTCCCTGAGAGCTCTTCTAAGCCTTCTCAAAGTTTGCTCTATCTCAAGGTCAAGAGGTACAAGATGGCCTTGTATCCTTCTAGGCATGCAAAATATCAAACACGATGAAACAATTAGAAACACACCTTAAGGAATGAACTTCCCCAAGGTATAGGAGAAAAAAACTAAGTATAACAAAAAGCAAATAGATCTACTAGTGAAACACCGTCCCCGGCAACGGCGCCATTTTGATGAGAGGCTTAGTCGTCACGCCTTATCAAACACATTTATAACTCAAACTAACTAGCAAGTAGTAAGTCGTGGTCGGATCCCAAAGGATGGGTAACTAGTATTAGCAATCTATTTGTCTTAATTATGCAAAGTCAAGTCTCAAGGCTAACAATTGATTTGGAGGTAAAGTCTATGAACTAAGGTAAGTAAAAACAAGCAAGTGAGATGTAGATCTAATCAAGTAAAGAGAAATACTAGGGTGTCATGGGGTCATAGGGGATGATCATAGGTAGAATACATGTTATCAAGTATTTGGGTAGATTGATTGAGGTAATAACGAAATAGGGTCGAGGCTTTCGTTCTTACAACCCTTAGGTCGGAAAGGAGTAGTGACACACCGTAGACCCTAACCTCCCTACTAGTCCTAAACAAGGACTAACCCTCAATCGAGGCTTTCGATCTTACGATGAAGGTTGGATAATAGTCTAGCAAGTCTTGAGGCTTTCGATCTTACAAGGTTTGCTTGGACTGAAGAGAATGAATGCGAGTTTTGTCTTTCAAGCATATCATCAAACATAAAGCATGCATAAGACTAGATAACATTAAAACAAGTTTAATCAATCAATTAACCCTCAACATCAACATGTATTCATCCCAACAATCATTCCCCTAATTACCCATTTACCCTAGTTGGGTAACTACTCACTAATCATGGTGGTGAAATTGCAAGTAATAGATGAAGCGTAACTAGTATATGAAAACATGATGAATGATCAAAGAGATTAACAAGTAATTAAAAGGATTAGAGATTGTACCAACTTAAAGAAATTGAGCAATAATGGAAATAAGAAGAAAACCTTTTGATAAATGAAGAGACGTCAATTCTCCAAATACAACCCAAGTAATCTTCAATCTAATCTATGAATTGTTGTTGAATGATTAAGCTAAATTAAGGAATGATTAAAGATTTGATTACAATTGATCCAAGCTAATTAGTCCTATTTTACCCCTAATTCTCTATATTAGGCTAATGAGGAAGAGAGGGTATTTATACTAAGTGCTAGAATTAGGTTAAGTAGAGGTGGAGTATTGTTCAAGGTCATGGCGGAATAATTAAGGGTAGCCCGTGTCGCAAGGTAGTCGTCCCGGGCATTTGTACCTTGGACCCGCCCGGGTCGCAAGGAAGTCGCTCGGGTTGGGTGAAACCCGCCCGGGTCATCTCCGAGTCGCTCGGGTCCTAGGTACAAACGTCCCTTTTTGCTTCATTCTGCTTCAAAACCCGTGGGGGTGCTCTCCTAGCCCGTGGGGGCTTCTCCACTTAGCTCCAATTCTTCACTTAGGCCTTTGGTTACGTCTCCTTTACATGCTTGACCCTTGAATATCGTCCATTTAGCTCCGAAATGCTCTTAATTGCACGTAGTTTGGCTCATACGCCTACAAGCAAGCACAAAACCGATAGAAAGCAAATGAGAAGCTAAAGAAGTCGAAAGGACCCTAATAAGTACATAGAAGCATGTAAAATGGGGTTCGTTAAGGGGGTAAAAGTGCAACTATTACGGTCACATCAGTTAGCCAAATATAGTCGCATACCTGATTGTATTTACGGCGCCGGGGCAGCGTTTATCAAGGAGAAAGAGGAGGAAAAGGTGCATCAGTTCATCATGGGCCTCAACGATGCATTGTATGACCATCTTCGATCGAACTTGTTGATGGATGACACTCTTACCTCTTTAAGTAGAGCATATGCTCTGGTTTTTAGGGAAGAGCGTCACAAGGTTGTTACTCGCATTCAGAAATAGCAGACAGAAATCGCCATGACCGCTCGAATTGGTGGCGGTCGTTGTCGTGGAAGCCCTGTGACGACTGATCAGAAGGAGTAGGAACCACCTAGGTGTACTCATTGTAACAAGTGGTATCATACAGAAGAAAATTGTTGGGACAAACTTGGCATCAATGAAAGG
>JAGPOY010001386.1:0-17605 GCA_018983105.1 Silene uniflora
AACCTTGGACTTCCTTTATTTTGTTGGACTATTCTAGGGACATATGTCTCCCTATTTACTCTTTATTGTATTAACTAAATTTCACTCTTTCACTATCGTGTGTTTTACACACTACGCAATTTTTATGTCGCATCCCTCTTTCGATCTAAGACCTTGCATGTTAAGACACCTTCCGAAAGGATAATGCTTTAATAGGTTCAAAGTTTTTAAAATCTACAGGTTTTTACCAAATTGAACCTATTACAAACATATCCACGCAAATTTTCTCTAAGAATATGTGTTTACTTTTCCGCGAAAACCGAAGGTGTCACATGTGACGACTACCTTGCCCCACGGTGGGCGCCAAACTGTTTTGGTATTTTTCTACCGTACTCTTGATGGTGGGTTAAGGTAGGTTGAGTTATAATTGCAAGCGAGATTTTATAATTTGCTATTGCACGAACTAAACGAATAAAAGTAAATAAACTGTAAACAAAAAGACACCAAGAATTGGTGACGCGGAAAACCCAATGTGGGAACAACCGCGGGAGGGAGACGGTATCCCTTCAAGGATTTCATTATGATCTTTAGGGCTCGAGTACAATGTGTACGATTATAGTGCTTGAGGCTTAAAGAGACGAGAATTAGGGCTACAATGTGTGTTATTTTGTAACGTGTGTAGTAGCGTATGCTTGCATGCCCCCTAGTTGTGTTGCTTCCCTTGCTTTTATAGTGTAGCTCCACACCTAGGGTTTCCTTTCTTCGTCTTCACGCCTTTCCATAAGTGGTGACGGCTGAATATTTCCTTCTTTGATAGTAGGTATACTCGGCCTGGATTTCTTTCCTATTCCATGCTTTCCATATTTGTGCTTTCCTTATTTCGTGCTTTCCTTATTTTTTATCTTCCATTTCACGTATATTCTTCATTCCATAATCTCCATATTCTTCAGTTGTCATATCTCGCGTATCATTAGGCTGCTTTCTGGTCTATCTGGAGTATCTGACGCTAGAATGGTTCTGCTGTACTGAATAGTCTGGCGCCAGGCTGCTTCTGGTGTCTTTGGTCAGTAGTGTTATTTTTACCCCAACACCAGCCTGTAACACTATTTTCTTTTTCGCTTCCGTCTTAAATTTGACTAGAAAAACTCCATTCGACTTAAACGATATCTTATCAATTGTTACCTCATTCCACATTCGCTTAATATAACTAGCAACAACAGTCCAAGGGGGATTAGCCCCAAGAATATTGCAATACATAGCCTGAGACCAGTAGTCTAACTCAGATTGTATATCATCAGAAGTTAATTGAAGCATACCAAGAGTATCATGTGATGAACTTGATTTGCTTCCAACATCAGTCCACTCACTGTCATTATCTTCATATTCCTCCTCAATAGCCTTCAACTCCGAAGACATATTGAACGGCTTCACCCTGCTGCCATTCAGTATTGTGTTCTCCGCCTCCTGATTAGACACCGGTATACCAATCACTTCACCCGTACTCACCGTCTGACCCAACTCACATCCAGTAGATTGAAGATTATTATCCATACTATTAGTAATATTTTTTTGGCTTTTGAATTAATATTGATTTACGAAGAGAATTTTTATTAATAGGAATTGATTTGCGATGTCTAGTCATTACTAATCATCTCAAGAACCCTAATTTTGTAAAGCTTTTCTCTCTCTAACATTTCTCTCTCTCTCTCTCTCTAACATTTCTCTCTAACAAGTTTTTGTACATTATCCCCCTCAATGTGACTGGCTTAAGCATGTCAGGGCCACGACTTTGAGATAAGGGCGCCTACCCATCCAAAATCAATTAAGTGGGCTCTCAACACACATACACCAGGTTCATTTTAATCGACTCTCTACATTCATTGGGTTTATTGGTTTCAGGTTCCGAACTCGTTCGCTCTGATACCACTTTATAACAACCCGATACACCAAAGTACACTACCAAGGGCTACCCCAGCATACAAAGGCGTTACTATCTCAGTTACCCGAGGCAAATAGATCAAATTGATAAATAAAGGGACATAATTACAATGTATAGTTTATAGTGATTACAACGATACAAAAAAACTACGGTGATACTCCAGATATGGACTCCCAAAACTGTTTATGCTCCCAGCACATAGCAACCAATACAGCATCCATCGACTAGACCTGCTCAAGAGACTTCTCACAATCTCCGAATGGATCACCACAGTTTTAAAACACATAAACGAGGTCAGTCAACTGAATATAACAGCAAGTACAACAATACAGTAAAGGATACACAAGCAATGATATTACATTGTTCCACCATTGTCACTCCCCGATTCCCGATCACACATCAAACTGACTAACTAGTAGTCCTGCCAGATTCCTGCCGCAACAGGTAATCTACACCGCCAGTGGGGATCACAACCTTACCACCAAAATCCCAGCTCATTCTACGAGCGAACTTGTAACACCCCATATACCAAGGCTCCTTACCAGGGACTGCCCCAGCATATAAGGATGCTACCATCTCGGTTGCCCGAGGTAGTGAACATCATAAGTCAACAATAGAGGACAATTTATTTAAATAAAGATACGTTTAAAAGATACATCGTCAAAACTGTCTCAAACAAAACTGTAACGTTACAACTGTCTAATAAACTTAAAACTGAAAACTAGGCGGAAGCTATAACTGCAGAACTAGACTCGGCCGTGTCCCCTCTATCTGACTCCAGCATCATATCAACCTGCTAATAGCTGCTCACCACCCCCGATGGATCACAACAGGTCAAAGACAACATAAACGGGGTCAGCAAACACAAACAACCGTAATCATTGATGCAACAATTAACAACAGCGGAAATAAGCCATTCACATATAATCCCTTCAGCATGATACTCTTCGCAACAAGTATCCTTCAGTCAGTGACACAATCTCGTCACCCTAACCACTCATCAAAACAAGTGAACCCTAGGTCATAAATGTGCACATCCTCATTGTTATAGGAGTCACAATAAGCGATCAAGGGGCGTGGTCTATCTCCCAAACATGGACTCACTCAGCCGGAACCGTTATTCAGCCGGAACATTTATACAATACATCAATACTAGAAATCATGTCATACTTTCAATTATACAATCAGTTTCAGAAGTTAATCAATACAACATCGTCTCAAATGTGAAATACTGAGTAGGAAAACCCTACCTGATAGCAAATTCGCAGTTATCACAACAAGGCAGCTAGAACGGTTCTTCTACGAACTCAGCACCTAACAATTACGATACATACAATCAAATAGTGCCTTAATCATGATTTCATATAACTTTACCGATTCTATCATAATTATATAATACGAGATGTAGATCTAGCAATACTTACGAAATAGCGAAGGCGAAAGGCAAAGATCCGGACTTTCTCTCTTGACTTATGATCGATTAAGAATGATTTAGGGTTCTTTGTGAAGTGAAGAAACGTAAAACTGTATCTGTTGGAGTGACTCTCCCTTTTATAATTATATTTCATTCTTAATCAAACCTAGCCGGTTCACTTAACCCGACGGCCGACTCGGCCGAGCTACAGTGTCACTCGGCCGAGCTGTTCAGTACTCAGTCGAGTACACGCTCGGCAGAACAATCAGAAGTCTGCCCACAAAGTCTACTCGGCCGAGTGGACTCTATTCGGCCGAGTTGTACTTAGCAGAAAACGGGGTATTACAGTCTTCCCTACTTAGAAATGAACTTCGTCCCGAAGTTCGACTCAGACCCGCAACAAAACAAATCATGTGGTTCGACACTTGTATAACGCAACATCTAATACCTCGTAACTCATAACTTACCCAAACCAACTCTATCGAAAGCAACATAAAACTAATCTTACTAGCTTAAAACATGTATAAAACAAAATGCGATCATCTCCTACCCCCCTTAAAAGAATAAGGTTACGTCCTCGTAACCAAACATACCTCGTCAAAAAGATATGGGTACTTCTCGCGCATAGCTAGCTCAGCTTCCAACGTAGCTTCTTCCATCTCATGATTAGACCACAACACCTTAACAATTGTAGTTTCACCATTCCTTGTCTTTCGAACCTTACGATCCAAAATATTTGTTGGTAGCTCCTCATAAGTTAGAGTCTCATCAAGCTCAATAGTTTTCGGTTCTAACACATATGACGCATCAGGATTATACCGTCTTACCTGTGATACGTGAAACACGTTGTGAACTCTATCAAGTGCAGCTGGCAAGGCAAGTCGGTAAGCTACCTCGCCAACTCGGTACAACACATCATACGGTCCGATGTACTTCAGACTCAGCTTCCCCCTTTTGCCGAATCAAATTACACCGCGCATTGCTGGTGAGACTTTCAACGAAACTTTGTCACCTGACTGAAACTCAACATGCCTGCGATGTCAATCTGCATAACTATTTTTTCGGTCCTGGGCTGCTTTCATTTTTTGCCTGATCATCTTTATTTGCGCAACCATATCTTGTACCATTTGTGGTCCTAAAACCACAGCTTCAGCACTGTCGTCCCAGCACACCGGACCCCGACACTTCCTTCCGTACAAAGCTTCGAATGTCGTCATACCAATACTCATATGGTAGCTGTTATTGTCCGAAAACTCAATCAAGTCGAGTCTCTCTTCCCAAGTTCCACCAAACTCCATCACACAGGCTCGCAACATATCTTCTAAAGTCTTGATCGTCCTCTCAGTTTGTCCGTCTGTCGCTGGATTAAATGTTGTGCTCATCTTTAAAGTAGTATCCATCAATTCCTACAACTCTTGCCAAAATGTAGAGATAAATCGTGCATCTCTATCCCATACGATATCTTTTGGTACACCATTTAGTCGCACTACATTCTTCATATACCCGTTAGCTAGCTGAACTTTACTCCAAGTCTCTTTCATCGGAATAAAATGGGCTGACTTTTTCAGTCGATCCACTATCACCCAAATCATGTTATTACCTTGTGAGGTTCTCGGTAATCCCACGATAAAGTCCATGGATATAGATTCCCACTTCCATTCAGGTACCTTAAGAGATTGAACCAAACCTTGCGGTCTTCTTTGCTCACCTTTGACTCGCTGGCAAGTCAAACACTTAGCCACGAACTCAGCGAACTCCTTTTTCATTCCAGGCCACCAAAAGGTCTTCTTAAGGTCTCTATAAAGCTTATCACCACCCGGATGCACTGAATAAGGAGTCCAATGAGCTTCAGTCATAATTGCTTCCCTCATCTCAATATCGTTACCCACGCACCATCGTCCATTGAAACGAAGACTGTCGTCATCATGAATAGAAAATCTAGAGTTATCTGTGTCATTCAACTTCCCTTTCCACTCCACAATCTTAGGATCAAGTAATTGTTTCTCCCAAACGTCATTATAAAGCTCTGGTTCGATCGACAAGTCACCCACTGCATCTCCCTTCCGAATCATGTGAATTCCCATCTTTCCTACCTCATCTCTCAGCTGCATCAAAGACAATCTAGTGCATAAGGAATGTACACTCTTCCGAGTCAATGCATCAGCTACTACATTGGCCTTCCCTTCGTGATACACTATCTCCATATCATAATCACCGATCAGCTCCCTCCATCTTCGCTATCTCATGTTCAGCTCTTCTGAGTGTAAATGTACTTCAAGCTCTTGTGATCCGAAAACGCCTTAAATGTCGCTCCGTAGAGGTAATGTCTCCAGATTTTGAGAGCAAAAACTACAGCACCCAGTTCTAGATCATGCGACAGATAGTTCTCCTCATATGGTTTCAGTTGTCTCGAAGCATAAGCAATCACTCTCCCATTCTGCATCAAAACACAACCCAAACCATTAATTGAAGCATCTGTGTAAACTTCAAAGTTCTCGCTTCCTTCTGGCAAAGCTAGGACAGGAGCTGTCGTCAAACGTTCCTTTAAGGTCTAAAACGCTGTCTCATAGCTCTCATCCCAGCAAAATCTGATATCTTTCCTCATCAATGCTGTCAACGGTCTCGCAATTGCTGAAAAATCTTTCACGAACCTCCGATAGTAACCTGCCAAACCCAAGAAACTCCGAATTTCTGCCACATTTTTCGGTGCTTCCTTGTTCGACACCGTCGAAATCTTACTTGGATCAACCGAAGCACCTTCCTTTGAAATGATGTGACCTAGAAAGTCCACCTTGTCTAACCAAAACTCGCACTTACTCAGCTTAGCATAAAGGTCGTTGTCGCGCAACTTCTGCAAAACTAACCTCAAATGCTCTGCATGCTCCTCCTTAGTCTTAGAATAGACTAAAATATCATCAATAAATACTACGACAAATTGGTCCAAAAATTCACTGAAGATCCGGTTCATCAACTCCATAAACACTGCCGGTGCATTAGTCAACCCGAAAGGCATCACCACATACTCGTAGTGACAGTATCTCGATATGAAAGCTGTCTTAGGCATATCTTTGTCACTAATCCTCAGCTGATGGTAACCTGACCTTAAGTCAATCTTTGAGAACACTCCGGCTCCACTTAGCTAATCGAACATGTCATCAATTCTCGGCAATGGGTACTTATTCTTCACAAGTACATGGTTCAACTCACAGTAGTCGATGCATAATCTCATGCTACCGTCCTTCTTCTTAACAAACAAGATCGATGCTCCCCAAGGTGATACACTTGGTCTAATGTACCCCTTCTTCAGCAGATCCTCCAGTTGCTTCTTCAACTCTTCCAGTTCTTTCGGCGCCATATGTATGGAGCCTTAAAAATCGGTCCAGTCCCCGGCTTTAGATCGATGGTAAAGTCGAAATCTCGCTTCGGTGGTAACCCCAATATCTCTTCAGGAAAGACATCCGCGAATTCTTCCACAACTGGTATTTCCGTTGCTATCGGTATCTCCGATCGGTTATCCCAAATGTGGCAAAGGATCATTGGACATCCCTTCCTTAAATAAGACTCCATGGTCATTGCTGCAATCAACTTAAACTTGGGTTTGATCACAAACCCACGGTAAGACACACTCTTCCCTTTAGGACCTCTCAATGTCACTTCTTCTGATGACAATCTATCTTAGCTTTGTGTCTACCCAACCAATCCATCCCACAATAACTTCAAATCCATCTAATGGAGACTCTAACAAGTCAACTGGAAAGTTCGTCTCCCCGATATACATCGACACATCTTTATACTTTTTATTACAAGACACTGCCTCCCCAGAAGGTATAAAAACTTTATCTTTAATTAGCTCATACTCCCCAATTCGCATACTTTCGGCATGACTCTTACATACAAAAGAATGGGTTGCCCCCGGATCAAACAAAATAAAAGATGGGGTGTTGTGAATAGAAAATGTACCGGTGACGACTTGCGCGTCGTCCTCAGCCGCCTGGTTCTCCATCATGAATAGCTTGCCACTACTCTTAGCCGGACCCTCTCCTTGCACTATGGCTGCCGAAGTAGTCGGCTTAGCTGCCGTCGTCTGATTCTCAGTGTTACTCGGGCGCTAAGAGGATCCTCCACCATTGCTGTTTTGCCCATTCTGGTTATACCAAGACCCAGCTGGCTTGTTACTAGCCATGCTCTGTGTAGGTGCCTGCGAAAAGCCTCCCTGGTACGATCGTGGCTGAAAAGCTCCTCGATTATTGCGGAAAAATAAACACGTAATTCTAGAGTAAAACTGCATGGATATGTTTGTAATAGGTTCATTTGGGTAAAAACCTGTAATTTTTTTGAAACTTGAACCTGTTATAAAGCTATCCATGGGAAGGTGTCAAACATTCAAGGTCTTGAACCAAGTTTTGTGACATAAAAGTTGCGAAAATAACGTGATACAACCAAGTGTATAAAAAGGGAGACATATGTCCCTTAAAATGTTTACAACATAATAAAGATAGTCTAGAAGTCTCAAAGAGATAGGATCTAAGAAGGTCCCAAGGTACTTTGCTCGCTAGCTCGTCTGTATACCCCAAAAGATGCCTCACCAACCTGTCATTCGCATTTTATACAAATACGAAAGCCACAGTCAGTGGGGAGTAACTCCGAGTTCTCCCAGCCACGAAATGTCATAATTAATATAACATGAGAACATAAGAATATGGATATGATCAACACATAGCCTTAGCATATGAATGCTAGACCAACATGTTTTTCATGTGAACTAACATACAACTACACATAATCCTAGCATATGAATACTAGACCGACTCACACTATGCTAGCATGTGAATCACATAACACTTAAGAATCCAAACTCTATCAATCATAGCCGGCTTGCATCTCACCTTCTATAATTCATAGAATCACCAAACAAGAAAGGACAATATGTCAGAAACAGGCATAAGTTCTTAGGACGGCCACTAGTCACTCTGATAACTCGAGTCTATACCACGAGGTAAGGTAAACACCCTAGCCCTAAATCTGCGCAGACCTAGCGACATGCGGAAACTCCACCGCACCCAAGACCCATGATTGACACCACATGAGTACCCCTAAGGAGATCCACCAAAGGGTTGGCTAGTACTTAAGCTAACCACATATTTCGATAGAGTCTCCTATCCATATACGTCAGGAGGTCATGCCCTAACTTGGATGTAACTCCCACCAAGCTAAGACACAGAGGCTAATGACGGTGAACATACACTCGTTAAAGTCTATAAGGGCCTATCTATGACGATGGTCTAAGAACCAACACCACACCAGACAAGTAGGACACCCGTTTTTAAAATAAGCAAGGCAAGGAGTCCAAACTTGCAACATATATAGTCATACTTCCAATTACGAACCCTAGGATAAACATCCTAGCATGTGAGGGATTGCAAAGTATCTATATTCATTCGATAATCCAACAATATCCACAATTTCAATGGTAACTCAAACTTAGCTAACCATTAATATGATAAATCAAGAGAATAAGCTAACTTGGCATAAAGGGGCATCAAGACTCGAATTTAAAGGCAACCAATTCATCCAATTCATCCAATTCATCCAACATGTGAAAAGATAATCTTACCAAAAGACAAACCCTCGACCCAAGTCCTGCGACGGGTCATCGGTCAAATCGAGGCTGACCGGTTTAAACCTAGTTTGACCAAACTCATTTGGTCAAACTGGCCCAGTTCGGAGTCTTAGCCTATTTCAGCCCATAACACGGAATTCATCACAATATTATTTTTATGCCATTTCTAACTTTTGTCTTGTGAAACTATAGTCATAAACAAAAATATGTCGGCTTATGAAATAATTAATCCAATGGACAAACTTGCGTAAAATAGCTTCCCACAAGGTTAAAATCATCATACTTTAGCAACACAAACAACAACGAACCCAAATACCGCAAAAACTACCCAAAAACCCGACTCAACCAAACGGGCCGGACCCGGGCCGAACCCATAGGGCCTGACCGGGTCTGGTTGGGCCTGTTTCGGGGCGGTTTCGCGGTCCAAAAATCCGTCCTTTCTCCAACTAATTCCATTTTATGCAACAAACAACAATCATCATGAATTTTAACAAACATGAATCATATAAGGGTGGAACTTAAACTAACACAAATTCATAAAATCATTCAAAACACTAAAACACATGGTAAACCTAACAAATATAACATTAAATCGTCGAGTAACTCGGAATCGTTACCTTAAGCTAGTAAAGACAAAATATAAACTTGAGAAAGCTTCTAAAACGAAATCTACTCTTCTTCTTCAATAATATATGGGTCTCCTAACTCATATTCATACACAATACCTATAAGAAAACACAAAAAAACATAATTATAAGCCTTAAAAATCGAAACCCTAGAAATTTTGTCTTAAAACAAAATTGGGGGAAATGAAAAATAAGCATACCAATAGATGGGGGATGAGGAGAGGATTCTAAAAATATAAATTTTATGAGATTTGGTTGAGAAATGAATTAAGATTTGTAAGGGAGATTTTAAGATAAATTTGATGTTTTGTTGTTTTGAGAGGATGAATAGAGAGAGATTGAGGAAATGGAGAAATGAAAGATGAAAGGAGGGTATGGTGAGGGGTTGGTCGAAATTTTGGTAGGGAGAAGGGGTGTTTTGGTTCAATTGTTTACCTTTTGAGGTTCGTTTCGTCGGAAATCAGAAATATTCAACGGTCGTCACTTTCGAGAACATCAAAGCTTTTAAACATGTTTCTACCAAAAGATTAAGTACCCATATGCCCTATGACAATATCCATTAACCTAACGAACTTAAGAAATGGGAAAATGCCAATTTTACGACTTTTGTCCGAAATCGGTTTTATCAAAGTAAAATGTTAAAATTTAGTTTAAATAACCTTTAAACATTTTTAAACTATCAAAAATAATTACATTACTTCAAAATAAAATAAAATTATATTTTATCATTTTATTATTATTTCCAAATAAATTAATATTAAATTAAAAATAGATTAAAATATTATTAATAAAGGTTTTCAAATTTACGGGATGTTACAATCATCCCACCTTTTAAAAAGTTTCGTCCTCGAAACTTGAAGATAGAAAACGAAAAGTTATAAAGATAAAGTCAGGTTCTTTGGAACTCCACAACCAAAACATTTATGAGAACGAATATTGTAATTCTTTCGAAAACTTTTAAGAAGAGTCTTCCAAGGTGTAAGTCTCCTTCCACGGAACGAGATAGTTCTTGTCGTGCACACAAGAACACAAACTTTCCAAGTCAGAGACAAGTTTAAAGACAAAATCATAGGTCGATAAGTGTAGAACTTGTTATTAGGCGCCTTTAATAACGAGTACTAACATCCCATCAACGTTAAAACCAAGTAAAATGATAATCTATTCAAACTTTCCTTTGAGAAAGCCAAGTTGAAAGCAAACTTTCATTTTCAACTTTTAAAAAGAGTAAAGCTTTGTCATAGTAATTCAAAAATATTAACAACGAACCCAAAAGGGTAACTCGACTAGGTTAGAAAAATATAATAACGAAAACAACTTAAGCATCACAAATACAAGACAAGATAAGAGATACAAACTAGACAAACAGAAACACAAAGTCGAACCTTTAGGGGTAGAGAGGTATGAATGGTAAAGGCTTATGGTCAAAGAGGAAGGGAAACCTCGACAACAAGGAACGTCACACACTCGATTCATGAGCAACCGAAACATCCCAAACGGTTCCTCAAATATCCATAATCACCAAAAGGGTAACCACATCGTTTCTGTATACTTCCTCAATCCAACTTACTTCGCTTCACTCTTAAGTTATCCCAAAACAAGGTGTTTCACCACACTCATGACTTAACCATTCCAAATCATTACATACCTATGAAACGACTTCCACGAAATAAAGATCAAAAGTACTGCAAAGCCATATCCATTCAAAGCTCTTGATTTTCTAACGTCCCAATCAAACAAATCTTGTTATACATCTTGCCAAAAGTATAAATAATGACATTCCTCAAATCATAAATATTATCAACTGCAGTGTTACGAGACATCCATTTAAATCATTTAACTCGTCTTAGTTCAAGTATCCATCGATCCCAACATATAATTACATCCCAAAAACTTTTGCTAATAAATCTCATTACCACAAAGTGATCTTCCAAAAACGAGTTCAAAAGTAACAAGACTCTCACCCAAAACGGTTCTTAGGTAACCACCAAAATACTCACAAAAAGGGTAACGGCTATACTAACTTCACTCTCAACTCAAACTTCCCAGTGACACTTATATCACCAATTCTTTAAACAAGTATCCACCAAAAGATCACGCTACTACCCCCATTGGAAATCTATCGGTCAAATTCTCACTTCACATATTCAAATGTAAACTCAAACTCTTACATCCAGTTTTGATAAAACCAAAATCCACAAGTCCTCCAAGTGCATCCCACTAGTTCCATAACGTAGCCGACAAGGCCACCACTCTATAAGAGTCAAAGGGTAACAACAAGGTAGGGAGGCGGTAACCAGGTTAAAGGAGGGTGGGATACAGCAAAGGGTGAAACTCAAATATATGGACTCCAAAAATAACGAAACCATAGCAAAGAAAAAGGTACTAGGTATAAGGGAATAATTTAGGCAAGAAGAAGGTAAGCAAGGTTACGTATAAAGGTGTGGTTCACAAAAGCTAGTATTGGAATAAAGAGTATAGATATAATACAAGGGAAGGGTTAAGGCTTAACTCACACACTTCCAAAGTTTAAGGTTCACAACATCAAGGTTACTCCTCCAACACTCGAGGGGTCTCTCTATTCTCAAACTCACCAACTTCCGAATTAAGATCCTCGAAAATCTCACAAGGTCCTCACTCCTCATTTTCAACTCAAGTAATAACAAGCCACCCACCAACTCCTAAGAATCGCACTTCATAGAAATCCACTATATCACAAATTCTTAAGGTAAAGGTATGCAATCACTCAAATTAACAAACGGTTAGATCTCAAACTCATCTACCTCTTTCACCTTTAACGGATTCCCAAAAGCGGAACTACACTCAATCGTAACACTATTCCATTATCTCAAGTACTCAGCACAACTTCAACGTTCATAAGATTCACAAAGGTTTCTCACTACTAAGGCTTTCTCAACTCAAAAACTCTTAAGAGCCAACTAATGTCAAATCACATTGCCAATATATTATGGTCATCAACATCCCCAAAATACTCCTCTCAAACTCGACATCATAGAACTTTACTCACCACCGAGTCCTCAAGAAACAATGTTTTAGTTGCAACAACTTCTTACTACCTCAAGTAGCATTCAAGCTCCTCACTTAGACTAACTAATGAGCCCCTAATAAGCATTTCTCACTTGGTAGCATCCTCATTATCAACTTTCATACTAAAAGGGATCATAAAAGTCAACCATAAGCTCGGGTTACGTACTCTACTTCACAATCATCAACTCCACAATTCAAACTAACCCACTTAAAGCCAAGCTCCACAACCTTAGTAACAGTACAACTCATGCCTATACCCAAAAATTCCACCAATTGAACACACTTACTCTATATCTAATCAGTCAAGCATAAGAATCACCAAGGCACAACTCACCATGTTACCAAAACACTTCCTCAAACATACAACCTCTCAAAACAAGGGGTAAGGTCAACCACAAATAAACTCTCCAAAAGCTAAAACATTCCACCAAGGTTAACTTCTCACAAAAGAGGGAGGAAACCTACAAGGTGTCAAGGGTAAGCAAGAAACAAAAGGTAAGACGGTAAGATATAATGGTAGCTTCCAAAGTAAAACAAAAGAGGGTTTAGAAGAGGGGTAAGCATTAAGTCAACAAGTAAGGAATAAGGCAAGGTAGGCTAAAACAAGAAAGGGAATCTTCGGCAAGATAGATGCATTCTTCAAAATGTTGAGCAAGTCTTCAACCTTCGATGGGCACCAAGGCTCGATCATCACATGGGTAAGCTCACGGTTCGTCGATATAAATATACAAGAAAACAATCATAGACAATCAACAAACATGTTAGAACCTAACAAAGAGCAATCACAAAGAGACTACAACATAAGGTCCAAAGTCTACCCATCCTACCCATCTCTCAAGTTTATTATTTTAAGGTCAAGTTATTTATATTGGGGTGCACAAACGTGCGTCGTGAGCAAATATGCTCTGATACCAACTGTGACACCCTCGATTATTGCGGAAAAATAAACACGTAATTCTAGAGTAAAACTGCATGGATATGTTTGTAATAGGTTCATTTGGGTAAAAACCTGTAATTTTTGAAACTTGAACCTGTTATAAAGCTATCTATGGGAAGGTGTCAAACATTCAAGGTCATGAACCAAGTTTTGTGACATAAAAGTTGCGAAAATAACGTGATACAACCAAGTGTATAAAAAGGGAGACATGTGTCCCTTAAAATGTTTACAACATAATAAAGATAGTCCAGAAGTCTCAAAGAGATAGGATCTAAGAAGGTCCCAAGGTACTTTGCTCGCTAGCTCGTCTGTATACCCCAAAAGATGCCTCACAAACCTGTCATTCGCATTTTATACAAATACGAAAGCCACAGTCAGTGGGGAGTAACTCCGAGTTCTCCCAGCCACGAAATGTCATAATTAATATAACATGAGAACATAAGAATATGGATATGATCAACACATAGCCTTAGCATATGAATGTTAGACCAACATGTTTTTCATGTGAACTAAAATACAACTACACATAATCCTAGCATATGAATACTAGACCGACTCACACTATGCTAGCATGTGAATCACATAACACTTAAGAATCCAAACTCTATCAATCATAGCCGGCTTGCATCTAACCTTCTATAATTCATAGAATCACCAAACAAGAAAGGACAATATGTCAGAAACAGGCATAAGTTCTTAGGACGGCCACTAGTCACTCTGATAACTCGAGTCTATATCACGAGGTAAGGTAAACACCCTAGCCCTAAACTTGCGCAGACCTAGCGACATGCGGAAACTCCACCGCACCCAAGACCCATGATTGACACCACATGAGTACCCCTAAGGAGATCCACCAAAGGGTTGGCTAGTACTTAAGCTAACCACATATTTCGATAGAGTCTCCTATCCATATACGTCAGGAGGTCATGCCCTAACTTGGATGTAAGTCCCAGCAAGCTAAGACACAGAGGCTAATGACGGTGAACATACACTCGTTAAAGACTATAAGGGCCTATCTATGACGATGGTCTAAGAACCAACACCACACCAGACAAGTAGGACACCCGTTTTTAAAATAAGCAAGGCAAGGAATCCAAACTTGCAACATATATAGTCATACTTCCAATTACGAACCCTAGGATAAACATCCTAGCATGTGAGGGATTGCAAAGTATCTATATTCATTCGATAATCCAACAATATCCACAATTTCAATGGTAACTCAAACTTAGCTAACCATTAATATGATAAATCAAGAGAATAAGCTAACTTGGCATAAAGGGGCATCAAGACTCAAATTTAAAGACAACCAATTCATCCAATTCATCCAAGATGTGAAAAGATAATCTTACCAAAAGACAAACCCTCGACCCAAGTCCCGCGACGGTTCATCGGTCAAATCGAGGCTGACCGGTTTAAACCTAGTTTGACCAAACTAATTTGGTCAAACTGGCCCAGCTCAGAGTCTTGGCCTATTTCAGCCCATAACACGAAATTCATCACAATATTATTTTTATGCCATTTCTAACTTTTGTCTTGTGAAACTATAGTCATAAACAAAAATATGTCGGCTTATGAAATAATTAATCCAATGGACAAACTTGCGTAAAATAGCTTCCCAAAAGGTCAAAATCATCATACTTTAGCAACACAAACAACAACGAACCCAAATACCGCAAAAACTACCCAAAAATCCGACTCAACCAAACGGGCCGGACCCGAGCCGAACCCATAGGGCCTGACCGGGCTTGACCGGGTCTGGTTGGGCCTGTTTCGGGGCGGTTTCGCGGTCCAAGAATCCGTCTTTTCGCTAAAAATCCGTCCTTTCTCCAACTAATTCCGTTTTATGCAACAAACAACAATCATCATGAATTTTAACAAACATGAATCATATAAGGGTGGAACTTAAACTAACACAAATTCATAAAATCATTCAAAACACATAAAACACATGGTAAATGATACGTGCATTTTATATAGACTTTTACAGTCCCTTTTGGCACGTATTTCTGTACTTATAAGTGGTTTTATATCACTTTATGCCCCGGATAGACTACTTTGCGTTTGTATTGCTATCTTGCAGGTATAAGCGGGAATGTAGCCAAAACCAAGCGTTTCTAGCCTAAAAGATGCATTTCAAGAGATGGACGTACAAAAGAGGATACCCAAGCTATGGAGCCTGTCGTCGACCAAACGAAGACCTTAGTCGACGAGGACCAAGTAGACTGGAAGAGCAGAAAGCCACGACCGAGCTGTCCTGTGCTCGATTGAGAGGACTCGAGAAGAAGAAGGTCTCGATCGAACTGTCCTGTGTTCGATCGAGAAAGCTGCAAGGAGAAGACCTCGAACGAGAAGCCTCACTCTTCGTTCGAGCAGACTGCTGGAGACAATTGCCTCGATCGAGAACCTTAAGTGCTCGATCGAGAGATTATTAGGGTTAGCTACGATTAGGAAAGTCCATATTGTAATAAAAGACGTACATGCTTTACTATAAAAGCATGTCAAAGTCTTCAGATTTAGAGAGAACTTTTTATCACCGTTTTTGGGACGTGAAATCTTTACCCTAAATTCTTATTAATCTTTTACAATTTTTCCTTCCCTTTTTCTTCTTTCTCCTTTTACGGTTTATGTTCGAATTGGAATCCTACGTTCTTCACGCCGGATTGCACGAGATTGTATTCCTCTTTCCTTTAACTCCTTATTCTTTTATTATTATGTTTAGCATGTTTACTTCAATCGATTTCGTTATTAGATTTAGTATGCGTAGCTAATTTTCTAGTATCCGATTTAGTATGTGATTCCGATCAGTAACGAAGAAATGGCGGCCGTTTGAAGTTCAGTGCACGAAGCAGGAATTACGCGCTGAGAAGTGCTCGATCGAGAACTCTATCTGTTCGATCGACTGAGTATTTGCTCGATCGAGAGCTTGACAGCTCGATCAAGGGGAAGCTCTTGAAGAAGTCTTCGATCGAGGGGTTCTTGTGGAAGATATGATCGTTCGAGGGATTAAAGTCTTCGATCGAGGAGTTTCTATGACGGGCTTAGCCTATTTCGCTAATTAGGTTTTATTTACGCATTAGGTTTAATTTACGCCTTAAGTTTTACTATAAATAAGATGATGGGATCTCATAATATATCATCATCGACGGGACAGAGGCAGCTCCTGTTCCGCTGCTTGCTTTACCTTTCCGGATTCTTTCTTGTAATCTTTCTTTATTTCTAATCGGTAATTTCGTTCTTAATCTCTTTAATTCTCCTTCCCTTTCCTTATGCTTTATTCTTCCCTCTT
Source organism: Silene uniflora (assembly GCA_018983105.1). Lineage (NCBI taxonomy): Eukaryota > Viridiplantae > Streptophyta > Magnoliopsida > Caryophyllales > Caryophyllaceae > Silene > Silene uniflora. The sequence goes on from JAGPOY010001386.1 coordinate 16,850, forward strand.
TATTAGGCGTAGCTAATTCCCTTGCTAGGACTTAGGTGACCCATGTTATGCTAAGATAGTAATCGCCTTTTTACGTTATGCTTATAAGATCTATGGTGTTTTGTTGCATATAATCGTTATAGCCTAATTGAGTCGACGCAGTTAGACTATAAACCGTAGTAAGCCTTGACCTAGACCGAAAGGTTGGAAGGGGTGAGACTCGTAGCAATCATTAGGGCACGGTAGTGAGGGCGAAAGCTAAGCTATTTGTGTTTTAGGGCGAATTAAGAACCGAAAGGTGACGTTCACTACCCCTTAGATCGCATTTGCATTGACCTGAGCTTAGATTACTTGACTTAATTAACATGGCGAACCGACTATCCTAGTTACTCTCTTTCCCTTGCTCTTCCCTTATTTCTCTCACTTTTCTCTCTCTACCCTTCTCTTTATTTTAGTAAACAATCTTACAAAACCCCCCGTTACTCATAGACTAAAATTAGACAGATAAATCTCATTTTGCCTCCATGTGGAGATCGGCCCTACTTACCGCTAGCTTCTGTTAGTTGTACTTAGGTTTATTTTTGATACTGCGACGACCGGTATCAAATTTTGGCGCCGTTGCCGGGGAGGCAGCGCAGTTTTATCTGTTTTTTTTTAGTTTATTTCTTGTCTCAGGGAACTTCAGTTCCTTGAGACCGTTCTTATGTCTTCCGTTCTCAGATTTCCGCAGGATGAGAACGAAAGCTTTGGTGCTTATATAGACAGGTTGGAGGAGTT
>JAGPOY010001387.1:4037-21641 GCA_018983105.1 Silene uniflora
TCATATATACCACCCAATAACAAACTTGAACGAAACTAAAATAATGGGGAACAATGGGGATAGATTTATCTTAAGGATGATATTTTCAAATTAAATAAAGGGGAAAAAGAGAGAGAAGGATAAAGAAGAAAGGAATGAGGAAGGATAAAGAAGAAGAAGAAGAAGAAGAAGAAGAAGAAGGAAGAAGAAGGAAGAAGAAGAAGGGTAGAATCGTCAAAAAAATATTGTTTTACCGGAAAAATTTGAATTTTGACGGAAATATGGCCTGAAAACGGTATTGGGTGCAAAATATAAACTGAGCAATTAATTTGGGTGTAAATAATTAAAAAAATTTGACGTGGGAGTAAGTGAAAAAAAGTGGATTGAGCGTGGGTGTAATTGATAATTTACTCTAACAATAATTACAATTGATCCCCTTATCTTTTCTTGGAACTTGTGCCAAACGCAAAGGTAAATAAATGACCAGGACGGTGAGAATATTTAGCAAACTATTTCGATTTAGCGCTCAATTGAAACTAATTAATACTTGAAGTTGCGGGCTTGCGGCTTTAGTACAAAATTACTAAATATTAAAGATTACTCCGTACAATATAAGACACAATTGGAGTTGATGCATTGGTACTCTTCCCTTTGAGGTCATAGTGCAGAAATGTAAACAAATGATTGAGACACTTATAAATTGAATAGGTAAACAAAAGACTGGGACGGATGGAGTATTATTATGGGTACATTCTCTGAACTAATAAGTCTTTCAAAGATGTAAATGCATATTATAATCAAATAGCTAGAGCTAGAGTTCACTACTGCTGAATCTTCATAGCATTGATGGCACTTTCACCTCTTGCATAGTGCTGCAAAAATGTCGGAATATAATTATCGACATTTTTGTATAACCTCGGCCTGTCCGTGGTAATAAGCTCATTTAAGGGTCCTATTTCTCTGTCTATGGCCACACTACTTGGCACGGCTACTGACATCCTTTCCTTCTCCTTGTCGATCATCGCCCTGTGTACTGGACTCTTCAGTATTCCATTACTCAATATCTGCAGACAAGATTTAATTTAGAGGGGATTGGTTATGAAGTCGCGTCATCAGTAGCATTACTCGACACCCTTAAGAACAAACAGTCCTAACTCCTAACTAGTAATTCATGATGACAACAATATGAAAAGTCGGAAAAGCTAACATTACCTCCAACTGATCACCAACATTGATAACAAGAGCATTGGGAATAATCGGCACCTTATACCATTGATCATCTTTGAGAACCTGAAGACCTTCGACATCTTGGTCTTGTAGAAGCATAGTAATTAAGGTACCATCAGAGTGCGGTCTAAGGCCTAAAACACGATCAGGGTGCGGACATGGAGGGTAAAAGTTGAATCTCGCAAAGAAAGTGCCATCTTCTCCTAACTGACTTAAGAAAGTGTGCTCTTCCAAGTTCAGTGATTTAGCTATAGCTCTCAGCATGATTTCTAGCACTTTCCGCAACTCACTGGCGTATTCATCCAATGTTTCACTGGCATACAAGAATTAAGAATGTTAATGAATCATATTTCAGTCCATTACCATCCATATTGTGAAGTTATACTTCCGATACACAACCGGTGTATTATAACAACAACAAAAATAACAATCTTACCCTCAGTGCCTCAATGTCTCCCGCAAATTGTGGGAAGGGGGTCAGATGTACGCAAACACACCCTTTTGTTAGCAACACAGAGAGCAGAGATAAGCAAAGTGTAAATTAATAACCTAAACTTTGGTACAATATCGGGCCAAAGCTTGAGATTCCTCTGCTCTGGAGGATGAATTCTGAGATGCAACCTGTCATTCCAGTTGATAGGCTGATCTTCAGAAACTACGTCACTTCCATAACCTTCAAACCACTCTGTTGTTCTCGAATACTTCAGCTTTTTTACTAGAGGTAGTGCAAAGAATTCCTTGCCGACTGAATGAAGTTGATCCATCAATGAGCTTGCTACACCATGGTTTACTAGCTGCACTATCACTTTTCTTAGTCAATGTTAACGACAAAATAAGACTATTTTCGGATGACCCTTATCAGGGGCGGAACCAGTATTTGAAGTTATGAAGACGAAAAATAGGTTGGTCATTTTATGGGGAACGGACTGGTACAATATACTTATTGCCAAGCATATGTCCAATGTCCTTAGAGCACGTGTTAGAAAAACCGTTTAAAATTTTCAATTTTTTCGTTGCTGGAGCAACCAACTGTTTTGCAACTAGAATAGTAAAACAAACCTGGAAACAACCCCATGAGCTAAGCGCATCACGAAGTTTGAGCAGCTCTTGTTCAGCACCAGGAGATGAAAAGTCCAAGAGAAGCTGAAGATCAATAATGATACTGTCCATCCATGGAAGAACACATCCATTCGACTCAGAAGTCGAATCCGGGTTCGAGTTAATAACATATCTTTCTGGGATTTGGTTAGTATTAGATTTAATTAACTCTTGAATAGGGATTGATGGTAGTTCTAGTTTCACAGGAAGCACAGATGCTGCAGACATTTTGTGACACTTTGATTTGATCTAATCTTGATTTGCTGTACTTGTCATTTATGATTTTGAAATGGGACATCTTGAGATCTAGTTTCTGACGTTTAGTCCTTTTTCTTTAATTTAAAGGTTGTTCACCCACTCACCAAGTTGTCAATCGTCATTACGCGAGACTGACTAATCGTATAAGACGACTCTAGTATGTCCGTGTTGGATTATAAAGTAATCACATCACTTGAAACCGTTTAGATGAAGTAAAACAATACGAGTATGAAAAAAGGCCCGATATCTGATTTTCGTCTACAAATTATTTGAGGTTTGATACTAAATCTAACTGAAACATAAACAGTGGTTTGAGAACATCTTATTACTGTATGTTTAATAACATACTGATCGGAGTATTAATATTGTCGGTACATTCTCTAAAACTGATAAGCCTTTCAAAGACGAAAATACATGTTACAGTCAAACAGAGCTAGAATTGACTACTGCTGAATTCTCATTGTATTGATGAATCTTTCACCTCTTGCATAGTGCTGCAAAAATGTAGAAAGATAATTGTCGACATTCTTGTATAACCTCGGCCTGTCCGAGTCAATAAGCTCACTTAAGGGTCCTATTTCTTTCTCCATGGCTACACTAGTCGGCACTGCAACTGACATCCTTTCCTTCTGCTTATCGATCATCGCTCTGTGTACTGGACTCTTCAGTATTCCATTACTCATTATCTGCAATCACGATTTTGACAGTCGTAACTAGTAATTCATGATGTCGAAAATATGACAAGTTAGAAAAACTAACATTACCTCCAACTGATCACCAACATTGATAAGAAGAGCATTGGAAATAACTGGCACCTTGTACCATTGATCGTCTTTGAGAACCTGAAGACCCTCAACATCTTTGTCTTGCAGAAGAATAGTAATAAGGGTACCATCAGAATGCGGTTTAAGGCCTATAACGCGATCAGGGTGTGGACATGGAGGGTAAAAGTTGAATCTTGCAAAGAAAGTGCCATCTTCTCCTAGCTGATTTACGAAAGTGTTCTCTTCCAAGTTCAACGATTTAGCTATAGCGCTCAGCATAATTTCTAGTACTTTCCTCATCCCAACGGAGTATTCATGCAATGTTTCCCTGCATATAGACAAATAGTTGCACAATATGTAAGAATGTCAATGGATCCTGTAGGCTGTATTCGACCATCAAAATTTAGATCTATTGGTTCGGATAGGTCTGATGGATTTGAATCCTTTTTTGGAGCCAAAGGAAGTGTTTCCTTTCTGATGTCACAGATCCAAACCTGAATCCGATCCATTACCATTCTATTAGTCCTAGTTGGGGGTGAAGTACAATTTAATCACCTGAAATTTGGTACAATTTCTGGCCAAAACTTAAGATTCCTCTGCTCAGGAGGGTGAATTCTGAGATGCAACCTGTCATTCCAGTTGATTGGCTGATCTTCCGAAACGACGTCACATCCATACCCTTCAAACCACTCTACTGTTCTCGAATACTTCTGCTTTTCTTCAAGAGGCAGTGCAAAGAATTCCTTGCCAACATAATGAAGTTGATCCATCAACGAGCTTGCTACACCATGGTTCACTAGCTGCACCATAACTTTTCTTAGTCAATGTTAACGACAAAATAAGACCATTTTCGGATGACCCTTATCAGGGGCGGAACCACTATTTGAAGTTATGAAGATGAAAAATAATTTGGTCATTTTACGGGAAATGGACTGGTCCGACATACTTATTACCAAACATTCTTTTTAAATACTAACATTAACATATGCCCTTAGGGCACATGTTAGAAAAACCGTCTAAAATTTTCCTAGTCCCGTCGTTCAACCAGCAACTGTTTTGCAACTAGAATAGTAAAACAAACCTGGAAACAGCCCCATGAACTAAGCGCGTCACGAAGTTTGAGCAGCTCTTTTTCAGCACAAGGAGAAGAAAAGTCCAAGAGAAGCTGAAGATCAATAATGATACTGTCCATCCATGGAAGAACACATCCATTCGACTCCGATTTTGTATCCGGGTTTGGGTTAGTAACAACATATCTTTCTGGGATTAGGTTGGTATCAGATTTAATCAACTCTTGAATAGGAGTTGATGGTAATTCTAGTTTCACAGGAAGTACAGACGATGCTGCAGCCATTTTTCTGACAGTTTAATTTGATCTAATCTTAATTTGCTGAACTTGTCATTTATAGTGTACTCATTTTTGGCGTTTACTTGTGATTAGTGCCGTATTCATTTTGGTGTGCTTTTTCTTTAATGGTTGTTCACCCACTCCCTGAATTGTCAATCGTCAAGACACGAGGCTGTCTAATCGTATAAGACGACTCAAACATGGTCGTGTTAGATTATAAAGTAATCACATTACTTGAAACCGCTTAGATGAAGTAAAATGGTAAGAAAAACAGCACAATATCTGGTAGGGGAGCCGATAAGGAGAGGTATTCGGTATTCACCTACGTTCATAAATTAATTGAGGTTCGGTATTCACCTACGTCATAGTAAAACTTCCCTCAATATGACATTTTGTCTATTTTCTGTGTGAAATGACTTTCAACTGTTTCAAGGGCAATAAAAATGCAAGAGACTCGAACCTGCGTCCTGCGACCTACAATGCATAGGCCCCCAACCTTGACCTACATGACTACATCGCCATAAAAACACGCCAAATTAATATGAAGGCCAAAATTCAGTGAAGTTTGAGTGCATCAACTGTTTTAAGCCCTTGAGCAAATGTCTCAAAATAAACCTGCCTAAACTCACTCATGTCGAACTTCTTGTGCTTCTGGGGATGATCTTTACTAACCAATTCATTTACAGGTCCGATTTCACATCCGTCTCCTGGGATAAAAAACGCAGCCACTGATACCCTGGCTTTTTCTGCATTTGTGATCACTCTATGCACCACACTCTTATACAGTCCATTACTCATCACCTACACAGTGAAATTGTCATCTGAATCAAACCGAAATTCACATTGTTTCATTTAGTATGATTTGCCTTCTATAATTTTCTAGCTCCGTTATTGTTCATAACTTTACTAACTAAACTAATATATAGACATGACAAATAAGGCGCCAGGAATGACAGGGACCTTGTACCAATGCTCATCCTTCTATAAATGAGTTCCATCCGAATGTGGTTTGACACCAAGAACGCGTTCAGGCCGTGGGCAAGGAGGATAGTTTATGAACCTCCCCATTATGGTCATTTTCTTACCTTGGTGACTTAAAAAACAGTCTTCTTCTATGTCCAGGGAACACGCCATTGCCTTAAATATAGCCTCGGCTATGGCTGCTAATTTTTCTGAATACTCATTTATCATTCCACTGTCAAATTCACAATCATACCACAACTTAAGTAATGCAATTGAATTAACTTATTTTTGACAGTCTTATCTATTAGCGATTGGTGAATGCATTTACCTGAATTTCTCAGGCTTCAGAGGGTAAAACTGGACGCTGCGCTTATCTTCAGGAAGAAGTATGAGATAGAGTCCATCATTCCAGTCGGCAGCTTGATCGCCTATATATGGAAAACTTACCTGTTCCATATCCTAGTAATTTTTCTTGTGCATCAGGGCACTTGATCTTTTCTTCCACGGGAAGTGCGAAGAATTGCTTGATAACTTTAATCAATTCTTCTAAGAATGAGCTAGATACGCCGTGGTTTATGATCTATAAGAGTATTTTTAAACGAACAAAGTATTTAAAGTTATGAGAACGAAAAATAATTTGGTCATTGTAGGGGGAATGGACTGGTTCAAGATACATACTGCCAAGTATATGCCTTTAGGGCACACGTTAGAAAAACCGTTTAAAGTTTTCAATTTTTCCGGTGCTGGAGGCAACTGTTTTGCAGCTAGAATAGTAAAACAAACCTGGAAACAACCCCATGAGCTAAGCGCGCCACGAAGTTTGAGCAGCTCATTTTCAGCACCAGGAGATGAAAAGTTCAAGAGAAGCTGAAGATCAATAATGATATTGTCCATCCATGGAACAACACATCCATTCGACTCAAAAGTCGAATCTGTGTTCGAGTTAATAACATATCTTTCTGGGATTTGGTTGGTATTAGATTTGATTAACTCTTGAATAGGGATTGATGGTAGTTCTAGTTTCACAGGATGCACTGATGCTGCAGCCATTTTTGTGGCACTTTGATTTAATCTAATCTTGATAATGCTACTTCTGTTATTCATTTCTTAAAACAACATCATTTTGATGATGCCCATATCAGAAAGGCTGTATCTTCCTACCCTGATATCTTATCTGCAAATGTTGATCAAACCCTAATACCCAAATTTCAATTTTTCAAAGATCATGGTTTTTCTGAGTCTGATTTAATTTCTGTTGTATCAAGACATATGGGACCTATTATCCGTGATCTCAGGGGAATTCTGGGCAGTACTGGCAATGTAATCACGTTTTTTAGAAAAACCCATTTCATAATCGGACCATCTACTTTGGGAAATCTTACTTCAAATGTTCAACTGTTGAATAAGGAGTATGGTCTTGATTTTGATGATATTCGGAATGCCATTCTTCGATTTCCCATACCCTTTTTGAGGGACACTGAGTTTTTCCAAAATATAGTGGTTATTGTTGAAAACGAATTAGGGATTCCTCGAAATTCTGGGATGTTTACATACGGCATAGATTTGTTATGTGGTTCATATTCCAAAAACTGGAATTTGAAATTATTTGTCTTCCCAAACAAAGAGTTTGTATTCCAAAAACTAGATTTACAAATGTGACGTTTTCCCAAAGACCCAAACAAAGATTTTTTATTTAAAATTCATATTTTCGATTTTCCAACTTCAAATCAATGATTTAAAATGAAACTTTAGTTTCCAAATTGCTCAACCTCGGCTAAGCTTTATAGATGATTGGGCTAAGCTTTTTAGATTTGAGCGTTGCTGATCTTGGCTTTGTCTTGATTGGATCAAGCTCAACCTGGGCTTGAGTTCAACATCTGTTTCACGAGCTCAAGCCCAGCTTTGCCCAAACAGATTTTCAAGGGCTTGTTGAGCAGCGGGTTAGTTCGTTTTATATACCTAGCCGTGGCTGAGACTGATATTTTCGAGCCTGCGAAAGTCTAACTTTAGGAGATGCTCCAAGGTCTCACCTCACTTGTATTCTATCATATAATGCGTCAGTACATTTAGGCTTTTGCCGAGCTTTGAACTGTTGATTTCTGAGTAACAGTTAAATCCCAGCTTTAAATCTGATGCATGCTAGCATAATCTGTAACATCTAGGAGTATTGTGAAACTGACTGCATGACTTTTGGATTTAACAAACGCGGGAAGCAATGAAGGCCCTTAGTGACAAGGTGCAAGGTGCGAGCAAAGGCGCTCCCTCATTCACTTGAGGTGAACTGTTTTTTTATTTTTTTGCGAACAAATTATATTTTCAAAATAAATTTGTGTGCAATAATGCTCATTTTTTGGTTTTCAAAAAGAGACACCTCTCTTATGATCAAACTCCCTTATGAACACAATCTCTAATGTTGTGGACAACTGGATACTCTCGCCGATTCCCTGATCTTTTGAATACTTCAGCTTTTTTTCTAGAGGTAGTGCAAAGAATTCCTTGCCGACTGAATGAAGTTGATCCATCAATGAGCTTGCTACACCATGGTTTACTAGCTGCACTCTCACTTTTCTTAGTCAATGTTAACCACAAAATAAGACTATTTCCGGATGACCTTTACCCATTCCCGCTTCAACAGGGCAGGTACTGTAAAGTACCCCTTTGTACCTGCCCCCTAGTAAGGCAGTGATATTACTAATTGGCTAATTGCAGAGCTACCGTATTAACAAATCCATGGATGCATGTTTACTAACAAACGGAGTAGTAATATTGTATTGTGGGTACATAAGCCCTTCAAAGATGAAAATGCATGTTATAATTAAATGAGTTTTTTGTCACACAACACCAAACATTTACACTTTCTGTAAAAATAGTACTTAAAGTTATTTTTTTTGCCCAATAACACCTAACATTTTGTATTTTTTGTCTAATAACACCAAAATGACTTTTCCGTCAAAAAAAGTCAAGAAACGACTAACGGAGAGAAGACTGAGTTGGCATTGTAACCTAAGTAAGACAGTGAAGTGCATGTGGAACAGCAAACAAACACCTGAATACATAGTACGGCCAAATTGTACGAATAATGAACCCGAACGACTTGATCTTTGTTCAATAATTTTGTTACTTTTTTCCACATCAGTTCGTTAATGGCTAACGTAGAGTTATCAAGAAACCGAAATAGAAATAAAGGGTTAAATAAAATTGAGAATGGAGGAATAAAATTGGGTTCAATTGGAAAAAAAATTAGAATATGGGAAAGGGAAGCTGGAATTGGAGGGAAAAACATACAAAATGTGGTTACAATACCAACTCAGCCTTCTCTCCGTTAGTCAAGACGATTTCTCAACTTTTTTTTGACGGAAAAGTCATTTTGGTGTTATTAGACAAAAAATAGAAAATGTTAGGTGTTATTGGACAAAAAAAATAATTTTAGGTACTATTTTTACAGAAAGTGTAAATGTTAGGTGTTATCTAACAAAAAAAACTCTAATTAAATAGAGCTAGAGTTGATTACTGCTGAAATTTCATAGCATTGATATAATTGTCGATATTCTTGTATAACTTCGGCCTGTCCTTGTCGAAAACCTCACTTAATGGTCCTATTTCTTTGTCTACGGCCACACTACTTGGCACGGCTACTGACATTCTTTCCTTCTTGTCGATCACCGCCCTGTGTATTGAACTCTTCAATATTCCATTGCTGAACATCTGCAGAGACGATAATGACAAGGACTAGTAATGGACTCACATCCGCCTTGATTTGTATACTGATTAGGCAATTAGGCATAATCTTAAGTCGTAACTAGTAATTCATGATGTCGACAATATGGCAAGTCAGAAAAGCTAACATTACCTCCAACTGATCGCCAAACTAGCACCTTACAATATCGGGCCAAAGCTTGAGATTTCTCTGCTCCGGAGGATGAATTCTGAGATGCAACCTGTCATTCCAGTTGATAGGCTGATCTTCAGAAACTACGTCACTTCCATACCCTTCAAGCCACTCTGCTGTTCTTGAATACTTCCGCTTTTTTTCTAGAGGTAGTGCAAAGAAATCCTTGCCGACTGAATGAAGTTGATCCATCAATGAGCTTGCTACACCATGGTTCACTAGCTGCACCACCACTTTTCTTAGTCATGTTAACGACAAAATAAGACAATTTTCGGATGACCCTTTTCAGGGGCGGAACCAGTATTTGATGGTATGAAGACGAAAAGTAGGTCAGTCATTTTATGGGTAACGAACTGGTACAGTATACTTATTGCCAACATGTTAGACCATCCCCAAGCAGAAGGTCACCTTAATCGGGTCACCAAATTTTTTCCTGTTAATCACACCTTATTAATCTTGACCCATTTTTATCCTCCCAAACAGAAGGTCACGACCTAGGTCACCAACTCAATCATTTTCCACTTTCCAACATTTCCAATCATTTCCCACCTTCTCTACCCCACCAAAACTTCTCTCATATTTTTTTCAATTAATTTATACTCCCTCCTATTCAGGGTTTTCTTCCCTATTTCCATTTTCGGTTATTTAGGTTTTCTTCCCTATTTCCTTTTTTGGGTTGATTTGTGTGGTCCAAATTCAATGGTGTGTTTTGTGTGGTCCAAATCCACTCTCTTATTTTTTAGGGGAAAATGAAAGGGGAAGAAAACAGTGAATAAGAGGGAGTATAAATTAATTAGTTTTAAACATCTACAAATATTTTAATTTTAGTCTCGATATTAGATAAAGATAATAATTTAATGTAACGATCATATTTTAAATCGAACCCGTAATTGAGCCAAAAAATATTAAACAAACTAAAAAAAAGAAAAAAAATAATTAAACCAAGGTACACCGTAATTCCCAAAGCCAAATCATCAATTTCTATCCTAATTCCTATTTCCCCTTTCCCAGTTACCACATCACAAACACATGCAACCCAAATCAATTTCTAGTATTTACCCAAATTAATTCATCTCCTTCATTTTATCTACCCAAATCATCTCAAAATTCTCATTTTTCCCCCAAACTTTCATAATTAATTCATCCCTTTCATCATCATCATCTTCACATTCCATCTACCAGATCCCAAATCGAAGATGGTCACTACCAACATCGTTCTATCTTTTATTTTGACAGTGCATCACCATCAACGCCATCATCGAAGATCACCATCACTAGATCGTCACTACCATTATCGTTGAGTCCTTATTTGAGGTAATTGATTAATTCCGTTTCCTTCACAAAATAATGATGTTCATACAATTAATTTGGTACTGTTTTTTCTTAATTCAAAATGGGTCAAAATTGAGTTCAATTTATATACAATTAAAAAATAAAGCCTTTTTTTATATGGTCATATTTTTTTCTAATTTGATTTAGTATATATTTCTCATTTGATTTAGATTAACTGGCTCTTCAACTTTTTTATTTTTGCAGGGATTGGGAGAGGGAGCGCCTGACAATGTTTTCTTACTTTTGTCTTTTTTTTTGCTGAACGAATCAAAGGATGACACCTATAAGGTCGCCAATAAGGTTGCCCTTCTCAACTCAGGGTTAGTAACTGACCCTCTCTTGTTCAAGGTCACCAAAAGTCTCTCCTTAATCTTGGTTTAAGAGGTCATTAGGACGACCCAACAAGGTCACGACCCAGTCGGTGACCTTGCTTGGGGATGGTCTTAGAAAAACCGTATAAAGTTTCCAAACGTTTCATTGCTCGAGGACTGCATCTACCAGTCACCTAGTTCAACCAGCAACTGTTTTGCTACTAAAATAGTAAAACAAACCTCGAAACAACCCCACGAACTAAGCGCATCACGAAGTTTGAGCAGCTCCTCTTTAGCACAAGGAGAAGAAACGTCTAGGAGAAGCTGATAATCAATAATGATTCTGTCCATCCATGGAAGAACACATCTGAAGAGTCTATCCAAGGCAAAATACTTGATGGTAGTTCTAGTTTCACTAATTAGTGCCGTATGCCCATGCCCGTGTAGTCGGTGTAGATTATGTTTAGTGATGGGTTATCCATGCCGCCCATCCACTCACCAAGCTGTCAATCGTTGTTATTCGAGATTGTCTCATCGTATAAGACGACTCTAATATGGCCTTTTTAGAAATTTAGAATACTTTATCGCTCGTTTGGTTGCCCCTTGTAAATCATTGGAATTGGAAAATCCCATGAATTGTAAAATTGAGACTTGTTTGGTTGCCTTTTTTTTGCCATGATGTAGGCATTCCATTTTCCAAGGAGTTTCCAACTCCTCCATAATGGAGAAGTTGAATTACCTAGGTCCCCCTAGGTAATTGCAAACTCCGGTGTAATTGAATTCCTACATCGGCAACCAAACGAATTTTGCTAATTCACATGAATTTCATGTGGGAGTTTAATTCCCATGAATTCGATTTTCCGGTGGAGTTATATTCCAACGGGCAACCAAACGAGAGACATTATCTACTAAGGTAGCCATTAACAAGGAGTATCAACTGTTCAAAGTTGTTTATTTGCGCATTTTAATAAGTGGGATAGACCGGACGCGATTGAGAGAGAAGGCGATCCTACCTTTCCTACTGCAATGGCGAGGAAGAAACGGGTTGCTAACCCTAATAATAATAAAAAAAAATCAAAAAATACTACGGAATCTCCTATTACTCTACAAAATAGTAGTAATAAGACTAATACTATCGAATTGACTGAGACGACTGTAGATGAGGATGCGGTTGAGAACTCGAAAGCAGCGGAGCTTCGCGCATTTAATCTGGACAAGGAGGCTGTATCACCTGGGGCACAACCATCAACTGAGGAAGAGGGATGGACGGAAGTGGCGCGGAAAAGAGGCCGTGTCCAATCGATTGATGTTGGTAAGTCTGGCAAACTCAAAATTGATATTTCTGATGTGCAATTGGAACTGGATTTTTGGTCAACATCGATTTTCTGCTATGTATTAGGTGCAAATCCCCCTAATGGATATGGTAGGAGGTTTTATTAAGAAATTGTGGCACAATTTGTCAATTGATAAGGTCTCATTCTTGGATAATGGTGTGTGTTTGATTAGATTTCTTAAGGGAGAGGACAAAGTGACTGCACTAAACTCAGGTCCAATTTGTTTTGGTAATAAGCCTTTTATTGTGAAAGATTGGACACCTAATTCTTTGCTAGTTAAGACTAAGCCTGAAACTGTTGCTATTTGGATTCGTATGAACAACCTGAATGTCAAATACTGGGGTAAGGTTTTGCCTAAGATTGCTGGCTTAGTTGGTACACCTATACGCTGTGATAAGGCTACTCAGGAAAAGAGTTTCCTGGGATATGCTAGGTATATGGTGGAAGTCAAGGTAGGTCAGCATCTCCCATATTCTGTGGAGTTCATAGATGAGAATGGCCTGGATCAGAAACAAGTAATTGACTATGAATGGAAACCACTGACTTGTGAGAAATGTCATGGCATTGGTCATGATATCGAAATGTGTAAGAAACAAGAGGGTGTGAGGAAGGTACCTGTAAAGAAGGTCTGGAGACCAAAACCAGGGCCAACTTTGCAAGTAAAAGGGAAGGAGACTCATCATATGAAGCAGGCCAGTGTGGAAGGTCCTTTACCCACAACTGATCCTGCACATATAGTGACTCTTACCCCCATTCCTGTCCCTGTTTCTGCAACACACTCTATATCACCAGCCACTTTTATTAACAAGAAGAACACTAGTGAACTTCAGAATGGCCCCACTTTCTTATCAGTAGTGAACAATTCCTTGAGAAGGAACATTCTGTCAAGTCTGGGGAAGGGAAGGTTTTCTACAAATAATCAAAATGGGTAGTATAGGTTTTTGGAATGTGAGAGGTATTAATAAATGGAATAAGCAAGGAGATATTAGAAGATTCTTGCATATGAATAATGTAGGTTTATTTGGTTTGGTAGAGACTAGAGTGAAAAGTGCTAACATAAATAAAGTGCATCAAGGGCTTGGTACTAATTGGAAGTTCTTGATGAATAATGATATCCAAGACAGAGGGAGAATTTGGGTTCTCTGGGATCCTTCTCTGTTTCAGGTAACTGAAATTGGGAAGGATCTACAGGTGATTCATCTTAGAGTAACTCATATTCTTTCTAATTTTGGATGGGTCTGTTCTATTGTCTATGGGTGTAATAAGGAGGCTGGTAGGAAGGATCTCTGGGAGGCTCTCATTAGAATGAAGGCAAATTTGAATGAGCCCTGGCTTGTCATGGGTGATTTTAATAATGTCTTACATTCTGATGAAAGAATTGGGGCTCCTGTGAGTAACTCTGAAATCAGGGAGTTTCAAGATTGTGTTGACTCTTGTGGGTTATATGACCTCATAACCACAGGTGCCTTCTACACTTGGAACAACAAACAGGTGGGTAGTGCTAGAGTGTTCAGTAGAATTGATAGGGTAATGGCTAATGATCAGTGGATTCTTAATGGTCCTAATGGGGTGGTTAATTTCCTTCCTGAGGGCCTTTATGACCACAGTCCTTGCCTTATTGACTTATGGACTGATAATACTAGAAAGAAAGCTAGTTTTAGATACTATAACATGTGGAGTAAGGATGAGAGTTTCATGGCAATTGTGGAGCAGGTTTGGCATACTCCTATTAAGGGATGGAAACAGTTCCAAGTTGCCAAGAAATTGAAAGCCTTAAAGGCTCCTCTGAAAAAGTTAAACATAGAGGGCTATGGGGATATCCTTAATTCTGTTCAGGTTGCTAGAATGGTGCTAGAAGAGATTCAGAGTAAGATGCACCAGGATTCTCAGAATGTGAGTTTAATGGAGGAAGAGAGAGCTGCTGCTACTACTTATAATGAGTTAGAGACAGCCAAAAATAGTTTTCTTGCTCAAAAAGCTAAGGTATTATAGGATGACTGAGGCTGATGACAATACCAGTTATTTTCATAGTACCATTAAGGCAAGAAGAGCTCAAAACAAAGTGCTGTCTATTCAGGATATGACTGGTCAGTTGTGTGGTGACAATGACTCTATTGAGCAAGCTTTTATTGACTACTATAAAAGTTTGCTGGGCTGAGGTGACTAGAGTCCATTTAGGGGTAGTAAGAAGAGGGAAAGTGGTCACTGAGGCTCAGTCACTGGTACTCTATAGAGAGGTTACCAGAGCTGAAATTCAGCTTGCTCTTTTCTCTATCCCTATGGATAAAGCTCCTTGACCAGATGGCTTCTCATCTGGATTTTTCAAGGATGCTTTCTCTATTATAGGGGAGGATGTAATAGATGCTGTTCAGGAATTTTTCACTAGTGGGAATTTACTGCAGCAACTAAACTCCACTGTCCTCACCTTGATTCCTAAAAAAGACAACCCTGCAACTGTAATGGACTTCAGACCCATTGCATGTTGCAATGTGATCTATAAATGTATCTCCAAGGTTCTTTGTAATAGGCTGGCTAGTACCCTTGCTGAGGTCATAAGTCTCAATCAGAGTGCCTTCTTGCAAGGGAGGGACATCATTGATAATATTATGATTTGCCAAGACCTAGTTAGGCTTTACAATAGAAAGGTCTGCTCACCAAGAGTGTTGATGAAAGTGGATCTTAGGAAAGCCTATGATTCCATTGAATGAATTTTTTTGGAGGATATGCTAACAGCTTTAAAATTTCCGGAGATGATTATAAATTGGATTATGAAATGTGTTAGAACTCCCTCTTACTCTCTGTCTCTCAATGGGGCTCAGTTTGGGTATTTTAAAGGGAAGAGGGGTCTAAGGCAGGGAGACCCTTTGTCACCTCTTCTCTTTACTATTTGCCTTGAGTATCTAACTAGAATATTGGATGTGGTAACCTTGAGAGATGAGTTTAAATTCCATCCCTTATGCAAAACAGTCAAGCTCTGTCATTTGGCTTTTGCTGATGACTTGCTCCTTTTTTGCAAAGGGGATAGACACTCAGTCAAGGTTATTATGAGGGCCTTCCTGACCTTCTCCAATGCTTCTGGTTTAAGTATGAACCAGGAGAAATCAGATGTCTACATGAATGGAGTTCCCTCTGTTGAGGCTAATGCCATTCTAAGTATCTCTGGTTTCCAGTTAGGTACATTCCCCTTTAGGTATTTAGGTGTCCCTATCTCATATAAAAGGCTTTCTAATGCTGAGTGCAATATTCTGGTGGAAAAGATAGTCAGAAGGATTAGGAGTTGGAGGGCCAAAAAATTGAGTTATGCTGGCAGACTTACCCTTGTCAGATCAGTCCTCACTCAACTGCATTCCTATTGGGCTCGAATTTTCTTGTTGCCAAAAGGGATTATTGCTAGAGTTGATTCAGTTTGTAGAAGTTATTTGTGGTCTGGAAGTGAAAGTCATCATAAGGCTCCTGCTGTGGGTTGGGATAGTTGCTGTCTGCCAAAGGACAGAGGTGGGCTTGGCATTGTACAAACCTATTTCTGGAATGCTGCTGTAATAGGCAAGTACTAATGGTGGATAGCTCAAAAGAAAGACAACTTGTGGGTTAAATGGGTGCATCATATCTACATAAAACAGGCTGACTGGTGGCATTATGAACCTAACATTGCATCTAGTTGGACATGGAGACAAGTGTGTAAGGTTAAGAATGAGCTTGCAATTGGATTTGCTCAGAATGGGTGGCTCAATGAACAATATTCTGTACAAAAGGTATATGAATGGCTCCTGGGCACACATATTAGGGTTAGATGGCTCCCTTTTGTTTGGAATCAGTTTTGTCCTCCTAGATACAATTTCATTTGCTGGCTCTATGTGCAAGGAAGACTATTGACAAAGGATAGATTACTTAGGTTTGGAGTTATTTCTGATGGCCTATGTGAGTTCTGTGGCTCTATGCAGGAAACTCTTGGTCATCTCTTTTTTTACTGTAATTTCAGCCAAAAGTGTGTTCTTTTAGTGCAACAATGGATTGGCATTCAATGGCAAGGAAATATGGTCACTTGGATCCTTCATTGGAGATGCAGATCTCTGTTTCGCAAGAAGGTGGTCATGGCTATTCTAGCTGGGCTGATATACAACATTTGGATGGCGCGTAATGCTTGTAGACTTGAAGTGTGTGTGCAGCAGCCAAAGTTGGTAGTCAATCGTCTCAAAGAATGTATATATTAGAAATAGGCTGGGTCATAGGAAGTATGAAAATTGTAAAGCAAGGGATGTAATTTGGTTACAAAGGTTATTAGCATAAGTATGAGTAAGATGTAAGTCATATGGATATGGTGTAATGGTTTTGATTGAGCTTAATGAGAATTTTCACATTTCACCAAAAAAAAAGAAGTATCAACTATCAACTCGCGTTAATAGATTCAAAAAGTCTTGCTGAAGACGGGTCGGATTTTGCAACGGGTAATTTGTGAGAGGAAAGGGGTAGAGGGGACAAGGTGGGCACCCTCATGTACTCCCCCACTCACATCTCATGGGTATTTTGTGAGAGGAAATGGTATCCGTCTTCATTTTTGACGGATATGGTGTGTCTTCAATGAGAATTTGTGTAATAGATTAATCAGTAGGTCTTGCGACGGGTCGGATCTTGCGACGGGTATTTTGTGAGAGAAAATGGGTAGAGGGGACAAGGTGGGCACCCCCCATGTGCTTCTCCACTCACCCTTGATGGGTATTTTGTGAGAGAATATGGTATCCGTCTCTCATTTGTGACGGATAGTGTCCGTGACAAATGATAATTTGTGTAGATTAATTCAGGTTTGATACTAAATCTAACTGAAAATTAGATTAGGAACAGTTATAGTAACATCTTCTTCAATGTACAGTTTTTGTTACCCATACCTAGAGCTGGCAAGTCTGACCCGACCCGAGCAAACCCGACCCGTCTGGACCTGAAAATATTGCGACCCGAAACCGATCCGACCCGACCCGATGACGACCCGTAACCCGACATGACCCGATAATCAGTGGCTCAAACCCGACCCGACCCGACCCGATATTGATATGACCCGATATCGACCCGATTAAAATGATGATCTGGCAATTATTAAGTTTAATAT
>JAGPOY010001389.1:0-14456 GCA_018983105.1 Silene uniflora
TATCAGAAACCACAGTGTCTGGCACTGTGGCATGGTTTTGCAGTCACTTGACAATCTAAGAGTGTTACACTACCTCGTTTACAACATTTGACTTAGGCTATGGATCTTCTTCATCTTGATCATTCTTGCACCATCATTGAGAGTAATTGAGAGCTTCAATTGCTATTAAAAATAACTAAGAAGCAAACCATTAAATGACAAAGAAACTTGGCATTATCAACCAAGTGTGGTCTAACAAAATGGACAAAAAGATTTTAATTGATCTTGTTTTAATTTGGGCTAACTAATTGTTTCCACATGTAGCGGCCATGTTGCGTACTTTGCTTCTAGAGTCAAACCACTTGCGGAAAAATTGCTGAGTTTAATTAGTGAACGTCTTGGGCTTGGCAAAACGTATTTTGAGGATAATGGACTAAGTACGGTGAGGAGGCTTAATGTGAACTCTTATCCGCGTTGTCCCTCCCCTACATTAACCTGCGGGCTGCCGAAACACTGTGATCCCGATCTGCTAACAATCACATTGGAAGGGGGTGCTCACGGGTTGCAAATTTTAGATGAAAACAATCAATGGCAGACACTAAAGGCTCGCAAAAATGCATTGTTTGTAACAGTTGGAACCCAGATGCAGGTATGAATTTATTTATATACAAAAGTAACTATTATGACGCCTTTACATGCATTTCTCGAGTGTATGCACTTATTAGTTTTATTTGAATTGCAGGTTGTAACGATATACTCAAAGCCCCCCACATAGAGTGCTTGTGAACTCTGAAAGGGCACGGACATCGATATGTTATGCTCTAGCCCCGCGTAATTCGACCAAAGTGGAACCTGCTGCAATTGGGCTCCCAGGAGCAAGCCCCAAGTACTACGAAAGATACACTTATGAGGATTATCTTAAGGAACACATGTTGAATTATAGAGACACATCCTCATGTTTATCGAGATATCGACTCAATCACTGGGTGTAATTTGATGCAAGTTGTGATCAATGTAAAAATAAATTTCAGCAAAATAACCACCTCACATTAGCGCGATAATTTATTACAATTTGTGTTATCATCTAAAATTAATTTTAAAATTAGTTACGAGTTGTTATTTGCTACATTTTGCTCGAGTCAATCTCAACCCAATCGAATGTTGTACTCAAATATCGTTCCTAAAAAAGAACCGGACATTTGAGACGATAGTCCACACTTGTATTCAACAACTGCACTTTCCTTGGCTTTTCTTTCTGACTCCTCATTATCCTCATTCTTGAATTATAACTCCATTGATGGGAGTGAGTAGTGACAACTTTAATGCTTACCTATTGGGAATTTATCATCATTTGTTTATCTTTTTTATCTCGAGAATATTTTTGATATGTAAATTAAATTTATTAGGAGTATTAACTACTTGCATTTTGGTTTATTTTTGTCCTTCAATAACAATGGCTTGTCGAGTAAACACATTACACATGTACTTCGTATGTAATAGAGGCAGCCCGCGAAGGGGATCCGGACCGAAACCTTTTAGGCCCGGTTTTGCCGGGTTTGGACCAACTGGTACCACTTAGAACGATCACCATACTTTTTAGGACCCGGAGACCGGACCGGTATGTATCCGGTCTTGACTCGATCGGCCGGTACGGTTTGTCGGTCCGTACCACTTTTTGTTCACCCCTACATTTGGCTACTCATTAGTCCGAACCCGAGTAAAGAAATTGAGCCATACAATGAGCTCCCTCATTTGTCATTAAACTACAAAACTCGTTTACGCAGGTTCGATTCCGGGCAATGGAACTTTTTACATTTTCCATCTCAAAATTCCTCCCTTAAATACAAACACTAATAAATTATCCTACAAATTTTGACAGAAGCCTGAAGAAGACATTCCTTCATTCACAATTGAGAATTGACTCTCAAAAACATACTGTATAATAAAAAATCGTAAATTATTTTTGCAATACGATTTTTACTCCACTCATATTATTCCATTCCATAACATATGTTGTTATGTTAACTTCATTGTTCAACAAATATACCTTCTTAATCTCTCTACCCTCTTACATAATTCCCAGAAAAACACCATTTTTATTGAGCCGCCATTGTTACAGTCACTCAAAAGCTCAAGTTTTACCCAAAAGAGAGGAATTTGGGAAAAGGGTAATTGAAAAAATGAAGTATGTGTTAGTAACAGGAGGTGTAGTAAGTGGGTTAGGTAAAGGTGTTACTGCAAGTAGTATTGGTGTTGTTCTTAAAGCTTGCGGCCTTCGTGTTACTTCTATTAAGATTGGTTTGTTTCTTTAATTTGATTCTTCTTTTGTTAATTTTAATAAATTTCATCTTTTTTTGTTTGTTTAATGGTTAATTGGTTATGTTATGGACCTCTATTGGAAGCCCTTGACGGTTTCGGATTATGATTCATGTTAGCCGACCCCAAATTATTTTAGGACTAAGGTTATGAGGTGGTGATTGTTGTTGGTGTTTGTATAATGTGTTAATTGAATTTGAAAATGTGTTAATTTTTCAGGGTTTTGCTAAAAATTTCATCTTTTTTTGCATTGTTTGGTTGTTTCATGTGGTAATTGAGTTAGGAAATGATTATATTATCGAGCCCTATTGGAAACCCTTGCCTGTTTCAAATTATGATTCATGTTAGCGGCCCTAAATCATTTTGGGACTAAGGCTAATTGAGTGTGAAAATGGTGTATTTTTCAGGGTTTTGCTCAATTTCTCAACTTTTTTTCGGTGTTGTCGATTTGTCTAGTGTGTTAACCGAGTCTGGAAGTGTAACTTTTTAGGTTTTGCTGAAGTTTTCGACATTTTCTTTTGTATTATCTAATGTGTTTATTGACTTTGAAAATGCTCAATTTTTTTCTAGCTTATTTACTCTGATTAGAGGGTTTTGTGTTGAATTGATTTATGCCCTTTTGGTTAACCCTGTACGTAGGCAAGTTATGGAGTATATCTTTAGTAATTCCCGTTGAAGAGCACCCACCCTTTTCCTGTAAAAGAGAATTGTTATTGCCTTATCGGTGATTTTCCACATTTGTCTCCAGTAGTTTTCATGTCGGCAGATTGTATACATTCAGAAGTTTTCGTTTATTGCAGATCCTTACTTAAACACAGATGCTGGCACTATGTCTCCTTTTGAGCATGGAGAAGTTTTTGTACTAGATGATGGGGGAGAGGTTTGCTTTTATCTATACTTGGCTTCCTACCGAAAATGACCATATATAATACTCCGTAGTCTTTTTAAGGAGTTTGAGCTGGTGGTGTATTTCGCCGACACTTATGAATGGCTTTCACGAGATATATTCTTATGGTTTCCACGGGCTTGCAGCTTCACTTACTAGTTACAGATGAGTTGAAAACCTTTCACCTGCTGATCATTTGTGCTTTGAAGATTGGCAGGGCACTAATAATCATTTCTTTTGCGTGTCTTGTTAAAGTGCTGCCGAATTATGCTGAATGTTTTTAAAAATTTTCCACTTACATAGCATGCTCAGTTTCGCTGTTCATAAATTCTGACCACCATAGCCTCCTGTAATACCTTTTTAGGTGCTTCGTGTACAAACGAGTGATCGTTGTTGTTTTGTATTCATTTTTAAGAGTAGTTTCCTCATCATTTTTCTCAGATTAATATTGGGGGATTATGCTGATAGAAACCAATCTTAGGCTTTCAGAATGTTGATTTCCGTTTCATTTGTTAAAAAAGGTGGACTTAGATCTTGGTAACTACGAGCGCTTTATAGATGTGACTCTTACCAGAGACAACAACATTACTACTGGGAAGATATATCAGGTGAAATTTGATCAAATCTTAAATTTAGTCTTACGGCAACAATTTGCTCAAATAACTAACTCGCTTACTTCATTACAGTCTGTGCTTGACCGGGAGCGGAAAGGTGATTATCTTGGAAAAACTGTACAGGTGATTCCGTATACATAGCTTTAGTGCCATGATGTCTTATATTTTGGATTTGAGCAAGTCCTGATGCATTTAATCCTTTGAAGGTTGTTCCGCACATAACAGATGCCATCAAAGAGTGGATTCGGTCAGTTGCAGCAGTTCCTGTAGATGGAAAAGAGGGGCCTGCTGATGTTTGTGTTATAGAGTTAGGAGGGACTGTAGGTAAGCTTGTAAGGATGCTAGATCTGTTTGTATTGTGCTTTACAATATTACAGGAACTAAATGTAAATCTCATTTCTTTCAAATGTGAAGGTGACATTGAGTCAATGCCATTCGTTGAGGCTCTACGTCAACTATCTTTTACAGTCGGTATGTGTAAATTTCTTGTAACTGCTTCCACTCGGAAGTGCTGAATGTTTTCAAATTCTCTGATTTCTCTGTATAAGTACAGTATTTTTCGTGAGACAGTCTCACATGTATTACACATTTTATCTATATATAGTTATGGACTGGAACATGCAAGACCTTCTCGTATAAGTTTTAAGTTTTTGCCACAATATATGGACCTACAATGACACTATTTGTTTTGCATTCCCTTGACAGGAAAGGAGAATTTTTGTCTTGTTCACGTAAGCCTCATACCTGTTCTGGGAGTCGTGGGAGAGCAGGTACTTGTGTTAAAAAACTTCATCTCTCTCAGATTGCTTGCTTTCACTGTTTCATATCAAATTTGTTAAAAGAAAAGTTTTCATGACGTCCAATTTCTATTTCTTTCTTCAGTTTTCTTGGCACATTTCTATCTCATCCATTATATGATTATATATCCTGTAATTTGACATGCAGAAAACAAAGCCTACTCAACATAGTGTTCGAGAACTGAGAGCATTAGGCTTAACTCCTCATCTACTTGCTTGCCGTTCTGCCCAGGTCAGTTACTATGATAATCAAGCTACTATACGTCTATACATATCAGATGGCCTTACGTTGTATTTTTTTAATGGATGTCAAAATGACAATGAGCGAATTGTTGAGTAATCTTCACTCTTGACTCTCTTGAGTTCTTATTTGCTAAAATATACAGTTATTAGCGCATTTCCACGGTTTGCTGATCTTGGTCAGTATTTTATTCTGTTTAATGATGAATGTCATTTATCGAGTTGCAGCCTTTGTTAGACAGTACAAAGGAGAAGCTATCACAGTTTTGTCATGTTCCGGTAAGTGGCTGCGAGAAGTTCTTATGCTTTTGAGTTTCGAAACGTTTCAATGATAACAATTGTTGTGACACGTTGTTTGACAATCGTTAATGACTCCCTACAGTTGGAAAATATTCTAAGCATTCATGATGTTCCCAACATTTGGCATGTTCCACTTCTACTCCGGGTAGGTCTATTGTCAATATCCTAGATTTCACAAACTTCGTCACATTTATGTTTTAACTTTTAATTCCTATGTTTTGGTGCGTCAGTTATCCTTACGAAACATATTATCCTTTCTTGTCTGCTGCAGCATCAAAACGCTCATGAGGCTATATTGAGACAACTAAATTTACTCGAGTAAGTTGTGCTTTCTGACATTTGCTTGTGTCGTGTGTGTATGTGTTGCCGTCGGTCTTGTAAGAGCTCTGTGGAGAACAATTGTTTGCAAGTGCTTACCTGGTTTGTGGAGGCCTTAGCAGATTTTATTACGTACCTTTTGTCTCCTGTGTATAGCCTACAGACTTATAGCTTACTTGATTCTACCCATGAGTTTTTTTTTCTTAAAATTTATTCTCGAATCCCGGGATAGGCTTCTGAGCATATGATTACTGTCTCTTTTCCCCTGATTTTCCAGTATTGCTGTTGCGCCTGATTTGCAAGAGTGGACCACCCGTGCTACAAACTATGATAACCTAACAACCTCTGTTAGTATTTTAGTGCTTTTATCTTGTATTTTTCCAATATGTTTCCCCTTTTGCCGATTTGTGTTTGAAAAATATCATTTTGGCAGGTTAGGATTGCTATGGTTGGAAAATATGTTGGTTTTCAAGATTCTTACTTGTCTGTTGTAAAGGTGAATCATTTACCACTTCTCATTCCTTTGGAGCTTCTGCTTTCTCGGCATTGCTTCTTATAAAATGTATTTTGTAAAGACAAGTTCATTAACAGAACGTCGTATGATACTTAAAAGAGAATGTTATATATAGAAAATCAGATCTAACAAAAACCAAAGAATAATCTTCTCTTGTAAGATTAAGGATCCCAAACCGATGATGGGACGATTTTACATCCACTTATTGTTATCTCAGAAACAACTTCTTAACCCACATTTACTTGAAGCAAAATTGATATAGTGGTGAACTCTTGTGCAGGCCCTTTTGCATGCTTGCATTGCGTGTTCTTTGAAGCCTACTATCGACTGGATTGCAGCTTCGGACCTAGAAGATGAAAGTGCCCAATTGGTATCAATCTTCTCTAAATAAATAAATAATGACCTCTGTAAATTGTCCTCAGAAAGTTACGGACCAAGGCATATCTCATATTGCAGATAAATTATACTTGTACCTGTTCATAGTGATTTTTTTTAATATTCTTTTTTCTTTGGCAGACTCCTGATGCACATGCTTCTGCGTGGCAAACTCTAAAGGTGAGCCTTGTTAATGTGGATTTTTGTGACTTGTGCTTGTTCGCTTTCTCACTTACGCTCCATACTCCTTTGCCTCATTAGTCCTTACTAATAAACATCACTTAAATAATTTAGCAAGCATTATTTCTATGGCTACTCTTGTAGTTCAAAGTTGATGATTATATGTGGATGCGGATGTCGGATTGTTCTCCAGAAGCTCTCACATTAGAAATATAGAAGACACTAATCTTTCTCAATTTCGTAATATACCAGATGGCCAAACTTTGATGCTTTTACATGTTTGGAAAAGATCCTTAGCTTACTTTATTACATAATAACTCCATACTGTCACGTCTTAACTCTTAACTTTGTATACTTGTCTTCTTCATAAGAGATACTATTTGGTTGCTGCTGATAATGCCATATGTTTTGCTATCAAATGCTGTCAGCTTTTCAGAAATAGTTATCCTGTAAATATTAACAACATAGCGTATGTGTCTGTAGAATGCTTCATGTGTACTGGTCCCCGGTGGATTTGGTGACCGTGGAGTAGGAGGAATGATATTAGCGGCAAAGTATGCCCGAGAGAATAGTGTACCCTACTTGGGAATCTGCTTGGGGATGCAGATTTCTGTCATAGAATTCGCCAGATCTGTAAGTACATCCACAAGTACTATTTTCCTGCTTTGTAATATTTGTTGGTTAACATACCTGAGTTTCAATTATCATTAACTAAATGTGTAGATTCTGGGATGGCAAAATGCTAGTAGTGAAGAGTTCGATGAAAAGGCTGCAAATCCCGTGGTCATATTCATGCCTGAGGTATGAAATGATTTAATGGTCAGCCTATGTCAAATTACAATTTACATTCTGTAAATAGACAGAGATACAATGTTAAATCGCTGTGTTTAATTTACTATTACAACTGTTTTCATATTAATTTTTAAAAGTTAATTGTTGTATATAATGGAAAATTATCGTTCAAAGTTGATATTGTTTGCGCACTAAACTTAAATGACGACAGTATAAATATGATGGAGGAAGTATTAATTTGAACTTACTTCAATGGAGAAATGTGTGATATTAATTACTTGTTTGCCTTTCTAAATTAACTGTAATCTGTCTATCTAGGGATCCCGAACGCACATGGGAAACACAATGAGATTAGGTTCACGAAGAACCTTATTCCAGACTCCAAATTGTGTTACTTCTAAATTGTAAGCTACGGAGTAATTATCTCTTTCGTTCATGTTTTGACATGCACATATATTGAGGATCTCTCCTTCTCACATCCGGCTTTTTAAAAAATTAGCCTCAGTAAACGGAACTATACTTGCATTTGAAGTTCACATTTGTATAATTTCTCAAGGCAGATTTGGAGTCATGGATTTTGTTTTTCATTGATTGGTATTCTGTAGGTATCACAACTCGAAGTTTGTGGACGAACGTCACCGCCACAGATATGAGGTTCGTCTTGCTGATGCATGGTCAATTATGTAGTGTTATACTGTTTCTGCAATTGAAATTGTATTAAAACTATATGATGTAGGTAAATCCAAATATGATTGGTGCTCTAGAAGACGGCGGCCTGAAATTTGTGGGGAGGGATGAAACTGGCGAAAGAATGGAGGTATGTTCCCTACAGTTTCAGAGATCAACTTCTTTTGTGTAGGGCTCTTGTGACAGCCTACGTTCTGATAAAAGCTAGATCACTAGCTAAAACATTTTTTGGCGATGTTAAAACTTTAAAAGAGTTACCAATTCGTATGTCAATTCCGTTATCTTATAAAGTACATAATGTGTTGCAGATATTGGAATTGCCTGGTCATCCATATTATGTTGGCGTTCAATTTCATCCCGAGTTTAAATCAAGGCCTGGAAAACCTTCAGCTCCATTTCTAGGTAAATTTGTGCATTCAATGTTTGAGACGGGAAAGACTTGAACCAGCTATTGAAAAAGAAACTGGTCAGTCTAGTCGTGGAATACTAATGTTATACCTTCCCAAACTGCTATTATAGGTCTCATATTGGCCGCAACCAAACAGTTGGAAGGTTATCTGAGGACTTTTCAGAACGGGAGCTAGTTTGCCTGTGCCAGCTTTTCTGCTATTCTTTTATACCGTCTCGCTCATAGTGGTAAGCGTCTAGTTCACTACCTTCAAAACGTGAGCAGTTTTTTCAATCGTCAAATAGTACATAAATTCATTCATAAATTCATTTGTAGATACTGAGAAATTTGGTGCGTAGCTGATTAGCAGGTAGACGGTTGTGCTTGATTTTGTTGTCGAGACTCTTATAGATGTAGAGACATGGCTTTGTTGCTAATTTGCTATCAGCTGAAAAATCGGCTGATTTCATTTCGCTAATAATGTTCATCGGAAAATTAAACCATGTTTTTCATTTCGCTATTAATTTCATTTTTTTTTAATCGTTTTTTCGAAACTAATCTTGCGTTTCTGAAATACTTTGAACGTTGGAACTTGGAAGTGACGGAATGACTGAAAATATCTCATATATAAGGACTCGGTATTTACAAGCACTGCAGTAAAGAACCAAAATTGCATACAACATTATACTGACTGACTATCAATATAAAATGAGAGCGAAATAATATTACAAAACCCGTTTCTTAGAATCATCGAACCCTTTTATCAATATATCGATCTTTCAAAGTGCTTCAAATGATATGCTGTCTTCTTTGAAATGAAATCTGTTTTTGCATCTTCACCTGCGCATAAAAATTAGCAATAAATTCCTCAGCTTTAACATCAATTCCTTCCTCATCCTCAACCTGCTCTTCACACCCTACATTTTCACCGTCATTGTCGAAATTCCTCGTTCCGTACCCCTTATACCCAACATCCTCATAATCACCACCTTCATCACCAAACTCGTAATCAAAGTCAACCACCTCCGGCCTAATACACGGCATCTTAAACCTCAACGAGCTATGCCGGCTCATCCGAAGATGAAACACTGGTGTATCATCAAACGAGAGCTCGCGTTCACCATACCGAATCATATCCCTAGACACCTTATGGTGACCCTTGAGGTACTTAGGCATGTGCCTTAACTCCGCCACAAGCCTACATTTTAGCAACCCGCCTTTCCTAGCCCATAACAATGCTACCCTTAATAGCCTCCATGCTCGACGAGCCGCGTCGTCGCATGTCGATCTTTTCTTTCCCATGTTATGTTTCTTTTTAGATGAAAGTGAGTGAAATTTTAGTAGTTATATGAAAGTTTTATGTCTTTTGGAAGATTGATATTGTGGAATAAAGTTATGCATGGGTATATTTATAAAAACTATAGGATAAAATTAATATAAAGTTTAATTGGATTATAGAAAATGTTGTAACGCGGTGTGATTGGAGAGAGTTAAGAGTGTAACCAAGGGGCTTTGAAACAACACGGTTTTTAAGTTGTAACATGGGCTCCATACAGCTGCTCAGTACTGTTGCTTCTCTGTTCTATTGTTTGGCTTTTCTTGCAATTTTTGACCTAGTCTTGGATTAATTATGGTACACTAATTCCTGTTCAAGACGGTTATATTCGTTTTGGAAAATGAGACGGTGTCATCGGGTAGTACATAATCTCGATATTAGTGTACTACCCTCTCTCATGCATTATGTAGAGAACAACTAAAATAATGGGTTTATATAAGGGCATGTGAGAGGGTGGTACCGAGATTTGTAGCGCCCTATCCTATGATAAGGAAAGTTGACCATGTAATCTGGATTATGTAATATGGAACATGTATTTGGATCCATCTTACCATTAAAATGGATATTATTGTCTAAGCAAGACTAGTTGATTATATGGTTATATCCCCCAATTGTGGAGTTAAGTATTTACATAGACGGTTGAGTGATAATGTATTGTCAGATCGCCTTAGAACTTAATATATGAGTTCTAGTTCTGGTACACGAATTTGCTATCCATGACGTTGTATAAACTCATTTTATTGGAACAGTAAATCTTGTTCAAGATTGTTTTTATGTGTAAAATGGATCAAGGTATATTTTTTACAATTCTCGCGAATGTACTAGTTATTTGGATCCGTTTTACATATACACTCGACTTAAATGTGAATGTATACTACTCCTATTTAAATGTTTGGTGGGATAAATATTTTTGAGCAAAACAAGTTGAGTGATTGCGTAAACTGATTTTATGAGAAATGTTCCTGAATTCCTCTTCCATTGTTTTCGATTTTGCTGAATATATCTCTCTAACAATCATGTGAGAAAGTTACTTCTGCATCACTTTCAAATTGCAATGTTAGATTGTTTTTTTGGTCCAAACTTTACCAAGTGGTGCAAATGGCTTATTCAGATATTTACATTTTTCCTCTTAAAATTTATTTTCAAAAGTACCGGAGGATAAATAAATAACAGGGATGTCAATGACGAAACTTAATATATGTGAGTGCAGGATTAAAATAACTTAAATTTACAAGAATTAGAGTGGTAAACACGGTGTATACGATGTACCGCATTTCAAATCTTAAAGTGATTTACCATGTAACGTTGTTATTCAAGTTTGTCTCATTTTAAGTTAAGATGTTTGATTTTTATAATTCCTAATATTAATTCTCAAAAAATTAATCAATAAGAGGTTAAAAATTATGCATCAGATTGCATGCTGTTAATCTATCTTAAACAGAGGTATTCGCTTTATATATTGATATGTAATTCGTTATGTTATTCCCTAGATATTATTCCCTAGATGTAATTCGTTTTAATTAGAAAATCGATTTTTCCGTCTCAAATATGAATATGAATATGTAAATCGGCAGAGTTGGATAATTAGAGGGGCCCAAAAATGAAGAAAAATCAACAAAAATAAGCAAGATATTGGTTGGATTTTTGTAGTGGAGTACTGCCGTACTGGAGTAGCACTCCATGTTTCCTCCTTATTTCTTACGAAGTAACAATCAAACAATTTTTGTTACCAAACACAGAAACACGTTACACGTAACGTACTTGTTTCTTAACAATCAAACTTAAACTTAGATATTAAGACTTAAAAGACTGTTATCTCAATGATTGAAAACATTTATTTAATTCTTCATTATTGCTTTTATTGACCTTTTGTTAACGGCCGCAGCTCAAATGAAAGATCTAGGAAGGACTCGTCATCGACCATCGTCCTTTTAATTCTTAAAATTGATTGTCATGGTGATTACCATGATTGTCTATTTCATTTTTCGCAATTTGATCGATTAGATGGTTTTATTGCATGGGAGAGGGAAACCAGTACTCAGTTAACATATGCGTGATAGGGACCTGAGTTTAAATTATGCCAGTAACAAATTCGCCCTCGTGGCTCCCTCTAAACCGAAATAAAACATATGCATGAAAGAAATGTAGTTTTTGACAACATATCGGTCATATCTAAAGGCGGTATGATATATAAATCGTTTTCTTATGTCGTATATGTATGTCCTTGTCCTCGGTAAAATATAAAGTGATCACAAATATAAAGAAATGTCAAATAAAATGCAGTATCACAATTGGTCCGGTCCAGTCCCGTCCCGTCCCATACTATACCATTATCATCCGATAAGAGAATTGTTGTCTACATTTTCAATCCTAAATTTGGGCCTAATAACATGAGAAAATGGATTTGCATGTGAAACAAATCCACATACCAAAATACAATCTTTTCCAAACCGTCCAACAAAAATGGAAGTCTCAATTACTCTCTATGTGCCGACTTAGGATGCATAGTCGTCATTTATTTTCATTTTAAGGTGTATAACTCAAAAATTACTTATCTATCTATCTATATACTTAAAAGAGGATGTTTTCGAGCATTTTGATTGGTTATTGTTTTCATGCAATCTAATTGGCTGATTTAACAAGCTAATTGAATAAAAGATATCAGAAATCTATCTATAATTAAATTGAGTTGTTTAATAATTAACAATCTATCTATCTACTTAAAGGAGAAACTTTGCAATTTCATTGGCTACCGCTTTTGTTCAATAAATTACTCCCTCCTACCCAGAACTAATGTCCCATTTGAGTAAAAGTGCAAAATTTAAGAAAATGAATAGAATATGAAAAAATAATGTATAGGGGTAAGATAATAGGAGAGGATTAAGAAAATGAATAGAATATGAAAAAGTAATGTATAGGGGTAAGATAATAGGAGAGGAGGTGAATAGAATATGAAAAAGTAATGTATAGTCTAAGGAGTTGGGGGGTACAATGGTCCAAAAAACACATCGGAAAAAGCAAATGAGACATTTTGCTGGGTAAACGAAATAGGTAAATGGGACATTAGTTATGGGTAGAAGGGAGTATGTAATTGAATATTAAATTAATTAGCCAGCTACAATATATATTTAATAAATTATTAGTTATGGAGGGTTACTAATTACTAAAAGTTAATATAATAAAAAGAAATTTGAATTTGAAGTAAAATAAAATATTAATACCGACATGAATAAAAGATAAATGTTTATTGACAAGTAGAATTTGATTGAGATTTGTCTGCCTACATGTTCAATTATATTAGATATATATATTTCTTAAAGTAAGAGTCCTAAGACTCATTCATCCGTCAACAACTATATATAGTTGATGATGTTCGTCATTCCTACAACTATATGTTTTTTTTTTTATTATTTTATCGTCAATGTTGTTGTTTTTGGTTAATACCTATTTTTAGTTTCATATTTATTATGTTTAGCAGATTTTAGCCGTAATAACAATGGACTATTACAGGTATCATCTTCAATATTTGACACATTGTTCAGTTTTTTGTTATATATGTGTTTATGTAATTTTTTCAAAATTCTTCTATTGACTTATATTTTATTTTGAAGGTGGACAATATTCAAAGATTGTCACAGAGCTTCGGCACTTGATACCCGATTCAGTTCCAGAAACAAAGATCTCCACGTTCCTTTGATACCATGCACACTGATTACGCATCACAAGTTAACCCATCTACAATATGCACTAAGTTACCATGTGTTAAACATAGATCATAGTGAATAATGGTTTTAAAAAAGGTGTTTAGCATATAAAATGTTCGCATGTTGTACAAGGTCTTATTTTATGGTAGCTTTTGTTTGCTTCTTACACTTCTAATGACATTGTACAATCTACGTAGTCTTTTAACAAGCCAAACCTACTTTCTCTACATCATCTGACATACTATTAGATGTATTCATCGACGTTGTATTTTTCTTGCCCCGTCTTAGTTCTATATCGAAGTCCCGCGTCTGTTCTCAGATATGTATTTGATCGTGTTTACAGGTTTTTAGCAGCAAATTTGTTACTCCGATGTTTGATTTTGGCGTTTACTAAGAAAGTAGTGAACAACTTAGGTTCAATTTTTGAGATTGAAATTTTTGTTACTCCGTATGAATGAAGGTGTCCAACACTTCGATACACTTGAAATACTGAAATTTCATGGTGACATAGCATCTTAGTTTTTGTTATGTTCATTACCAGCCAATTTAAGAATTTTGATTGATTTTAATTTATACTCCGTATAGGCTTATACTTTATCACAAATTCTCATTGAAGACGGTCTCTTCGGAGAGACCTCTCACAATGAGCAAGTGGGGAGGGCAAGTGGGGGAGGGGGTGTGAGAGGTCTTCAGCAAGACGGATTGTTTATACTTTATAGGGACATTTAGGATATTTATTTGTATTTGGTCGACTATCCAGATTTTAGCATCAATTTAATCGATGCACCCAACATGTTTCGAGCACAAAAAATTACCTATTTTTTTTATTCTTATTATTTACTTTTGAGTATAAATATTACATTCATCTTTTCTCGCCTTTCCAAAGCATTAAGCAATAATATACTCTTCTACGATTTCAATCGTTATTATTATAAGACGTGGTTGATTCCTCCTCTTTGTTGTTGTCGATTTTTTAATAAAACAATGATGGTAAATACTATACGACTCAATAGACTCCGGTACCATTAAG
>JAGPOY010001390.1:0-17585 GCA_018983105.1 Silene uniflora
ATGAGACTAGACATAAGGATCTCAACAATCCTGAGAAAGACGAGTCTCCTAGAAACACTGCTGGCAAAGAAGAAATCTGGTGGGAGAAACCTAGAAACGGTTTTCTAAAGCTAAATTTTGACGGATCAAAAATAAATGGCAATAAAGCAGCTTTAGGATACTCTATAAGAGATCAAAATGGTAAAGTCGTTTTGTTAGGAGCAAAACAATGCGGATCTAATAGTATTCTTGTTGCGGAAGGTCTCGCTTTAAAAGAAGGCATTTTAGCAGCTAAATACTTAGGAATCTCAAAGTTAGTTGTGGAGGGTGATAATTTATGTGTTATTAACTCAATCCGTGGTACTTGGCAAATTCCTTGGGAAATTTCTAGTATTATCAAGGATGTCAAATTAGATCTTCATTTTTTTGATGAAGTGATAATTAAACATTGCTTTCGTGAAGCCAATAAAGTTGCTGATTTTATGGCTTCTATTGGACATGAATGTCCAACTCTTTCGAGGTGGTTTGAAAGCGGGTGGCTTCAACTTACCTCACTCATTCGAAAGGATGAGATAGGTTGGTCCTACTTTAGAGGATCAATCTAGTTTTCTTACCTTATCAAAAAAAAAAAAAAAAAAAAATAATCGGAAGAAATATTTCCCGGGTGAAATTAACAAAGTAGATTCCAAGTAATTAATTTGAGTTGTATAATGTATGGTATTTAATTAGAAAAAACATTGGTCTAATAGGACGGAGCGTGGACGGGGTGGGTTTACAAAAGGGTTGATTGAATTAGTTAGGTGGATAGTAGGAAGTAAAATGTAGGGTACGTAGATAGGGTGTTGTCCAAGCAGCAAAGTTGAAGGTCCGTGTCGTCTCCATAAACACATACCTAAAATGAAGGAATCAAAAGAATGAATGAATGAATGAAATATTGATCAAGACAAGAAGGAAGAATGATGAAGGACATTAGAAAGGTGGTGAATGGCGTAACCTTAATCGTTAAAGAATTAGGAAACCAACCTTCTTCTTCTAATGACTTTCTCCACTCCATCGTTAAGAATACCGCCTCCTTTATCGGACTTACCAGAGGTCATCTCCATTCTTACAACAACAACAATGTTCCGTCGTCCGATTCCCCAATTGTTTACTTCAATGCAGAAGATCCTCCTCCATCCCCGTCGTCCGATCCCCCCATTGTTTGCTTCAATGCAGAAGATCCTCCGTCTCCGTCTCCGTCTCCGTCTCCGTCTCCGTCCATAGAAGATTCCCCAATTGAAATTGCTGTTCCATTCAAGAGACGCAAGCCTAGGGAGAGAAAGGTTCCTTCCAATCGCTTCTCCAGAGCTTTTGGGTTAGATTTCTTTTATTCTAATTATTCTAATTATCAATTATTATCAATTCCATTGGAAATGACTGACTACATAGTGCCATTGCAAATTCCATGTACAGCTTTGCTAGTTTAGGAGCAGGCCTTGCTTGGGGTGCTGCCCAGGAATCTACCAAAAGGCTTATGTTTGGCACTAACAACTCTACCCCCTCCTCCTCCGCCTTTCTCTCTGACAATAATGCTGAACGCCTAGCACTTGCTCTTTGTCGAATGCGTGGGGCCGCTTTGAAAATTGGACAGATGTTAAGTATTCAGGACGAATCTCTCGTACCTGCTCCGGTACTATAACTAACCAACTAACTAACTCATCCATCTTCCTTATCATTTTATTGATTTGTTATTTGTTGTAGCTTCTGGCAGCTTTAGAGATTGTTCGTCAAGGTGCCGATGTCATGCCAAGGACCCAAATTAATAAAGTTCTTGATGCTGAGTTAGGTCCTAACTGGTCTACTAAGCTCACCAGTTTTAATTATCAGCCAATGGCAGCTGCTAGTATAGGCCAGGTGCATGAAGCTGTCATACGAGATGGTATGCATGTAGCTGTTAAGATCCAGTACCCAGGAGTAGCTAATAGTATTGAGAGTGATATTGATAATTTGAAGATGTTGGATGATACCCTCGGCCTCGTTCCTAAGGGTCTTTATCTCGATCGAGTTGTCGAGGTACACACCACATCTACTCACCCTTCTTTTAATACTTTTCTGATTACAAAATCATAATTTAACATTTGATCAGAAATCGCAACTGAAATATATTTTCTGCAAGCCAGTGAATGCACTATCAACTATAATATCATGATCTCTTCTCTGCTTTTGCATTTACAGACAAATTATTAGAATGCTGTTTTGTGATGCGAAATTGAGCTGTTTACTCTGTGCTCAGACTTATCACATTCCAACATCCTTTCTAATATCACCAAAAGGAACTGGCAAATGTTGTAGTCGTTTTATGCATTCCACTTTAATACAGGCTGCTGGACAATTAGGATTATAGCTGTTAACTTATAACTGATCGAATTCTTATATTTCTTAGGTTGCTAAAGAGGAGTTATCGCGTGAGTGTGACTATGAGCTGGAAGCAAGGAACCAAACACTGTTTAGGAAGCTATTCTCAGACAAAAGTGGCTTTTACGTGCCTTTGGTTGTGGAAGAGTTATCCAGTAAAAGAGTTCTAACAACAGAGCTTGTTCCTGGTATTGCTTTTCTCTTGAAGCATAATTTTTGAATTTAAACAAAGCATTGGAAAGTGATCTTAGTTTAAACAAGCGCCCCTTAGGCACACTTACACAGTGATGTGAAAAACTATGCTAGTTCCATCTCTTTTAATTCTAGTTTTTTATTTTGCTCTTCCCTTTACACCATTATCCCTACCTTACATGTTGACCCTCTGAAAATGTCCTAAAAAGAGTAAAGTTGCTCAATATCTTTTTTCTAAAACCTTTTTTTTTTTCAAAAAATAGTGTGCCGCGTGTGCATGAGGCGCAAATTTCGCTTTATGCCCTAGACCTTGTCACCTCGGACCCTGGATGCGCCTTTTAACTTTTAAGAATAAGAAAGTGCTATTGACAAAGTACGTTGATATCGTTATCCAAAATCCTTCTCCCCCTTTAACTGATAACAATACTAATTCATTGTTTTAGTTTGCTCTCTCCATCCTTAAATAGTAATTCCTCCATCTCCCTTTATTGTCTCCTTTCCCTTCAAAATTTATCCCAAAATTATTGTCCCCTTTCTAAAATTAGTAAAGGAAAAAAGATGAGCATCCAATAATGAACTACCACCATTTCCACCTCAATAATATTGTCTCAACTCTCTTTACCTCAAGGGGTACTGTAGGTAGTTCATCACATTCCCTTAAATCCTCCCGGGATAGAAAGGGGGATTACAAAAGGGGTATGGTGGGAGTTGATTGGATGTCAAGTTAGCGTTCAATCAAAGTCTACAACTCCCAAAAAGTTGATAAAGTTGCTTGGATGTCAAGTTAGCGTTCAGTCAAGGGTCTTATCTAATTTCATCAAGTTACACAATGTATTTGTCTCTGTCAGTCCTGTCACTGTGCTACCTTTTTTTACAGGAATCCCCGTTGATAAAGTTGCTTCACTGGATCAAGAGACTCGTAATTATGTTGGGAAAAAGTTGCTGGAGCTTACTTTGATGGAACTGTTTGTCTTCCGCTTCATGCAGGCATGTTTCAGTCATTTTATTTATTTTTTATCTGTCACTCTCGAAGGTTGAAGTGCTGTTTTTATGCATTGATCTAATGTTGAGATGGCCAAGTGGATTATTCTACTGATAAAGCAAGTTTTTTGGTGGAGAAAATACACTCACTTTTCTTCCTCCCGAACCTTCTTGTAAACAATCTCCTCTCTGAAATTATTTGTTCATTTTGCTCTTCATTGCAGACTGACCCTAATTGGAGTAATTACTTGTTCGATGAACCAACAAGAATGATTAATCTCATTGACTTTGGAGCTGCACGGGATTTTCCCAAAACCTTCGTTGATGACTACCTGAGAATGGTAAATTTTCTCTGTTTGTAGTTCTTATCTCCCTACCTACAACCAAAAAGAAATTATTTACTTCAAAACAAAATTTAGTAGGTATTTTGAATGGTTTCTTATATCATATATGTAATGTGAAAATCCACGGATTTTGAAAACTGAAACTCCTTAGCTTCTAAGGCTTGTAGTTAACATGTTAATACTGTTAGGTCGTAGCCTGCGCCAATTGTGACAGAGATGCAGTCATCGAGATGTCCCGTAGACTTGGCTTCATATCGGGAATGGAATCAGACATAATGTTGGATGCCCACGTTCAAGCTGGCTTTGTAGTGGGGTTGCCTTTCTCAAAACCTGGTGGGTATGACTTCCGATCCACAAATATTACACAGAGCCTCTCTAATTTAGGGGCCACAATGCTTAAACACCGTTTGACTCCTCCACCTGCTGAGGCTTACAGTCTTCACCGTAAACTTTCGGGTGCATTTTTGGCTTGTATAAAGCTTGGTGCTGTTGTACCTTGTCGAGAATTGTTGTTTGAAGTATTTGAGCGTTACAATTTTGGAGAGGAGAATAATCAAATGTCATAGAGCACAGTGTAGGAAGGAACTGTCTAAATTTACGTTGCTAGATAGGATTTTCTCATTCTCACAATTGGATGCGAGAATTTTGTATTTTTTTTTTTTTTTTCATATAACTTTTGATAATCATTGTATCCTATTTAAAATAGTTCAAAGGTTTTTGTCCCAGAAACTCCATCCTAAAGAATAAATGTCAGACATCAATTTTTCTTTATGCAACGTAAATTGTGCGTACTTGGTTCTCTGACATTGCAGTATAGCCTTTAAAAGAATAAAAGGTGTATTTGGTCGCGTGAATGATCACCAAACACATTGGCTATTTGGCTGGTTTACTTGCAAGGACGTACTACATCCGGGTTTAAAAGGAAAAAGTGGATTTAGAAAGTCTCGGGCAGAAGATTGGAAGCCACAGTATATAGTGTTCTTCATTCACTGCAGTGCTTACAAGTGATTGCAAGCTAATATAATCCACTTCCCAAGTGCGTTTTCAGTTTTCAAAGTCTAGATCATGAATCTAATCTGAGGTGCTTTTACTTATTTTCTTGAATAATGATACTCTGTAGATCTCATGTTCTTCGTACAATGCGAGATGATTCAAGCACAAAAAGATTGATATAAAAGGACTGGGTGTTTACAGGCACCGTATCCATGAAATTAATCAGAGTCGAATATAACCTAAGCTACAATATTCTTGTCCAAGGGATTGTTGCTAGAAGAACAGCTCCCCACTAAAACCTTTTGCCAACCTTCAAGTGCAAATGTGTGACGTCGTCCAGTCTCCGAAAGACCTGAGCTGGTTGAATCCGATGAAATATTAGATGATTCATGCCAAGTTTATAGTACTGACTACTGCGTAGTATCTGCTGCACAAGCCAACTACCTTTAGCTCATCTACTGAGACCAACTTCAAAGTCAAGCTCGGGCCCAGCTCAATGAAACTTCTAGTAACTTCTCTTGAATTTTAATGTCTGACGGCCCACCTTAACATTGTCGAACTAGACGTGCAGCAAAAGCTCCATCCATAGAGTGCTTCACTGGACACGAGCGGAAGAACCCTTCTTTTGTTATAAAGTCTGATGGCACATATTTGTGAACAGGATCTATTTGGAATTCCTGCAATGGCCAACAATGAACCATTATTAAAGACAAGGGCCAGAAAAGAATATATACTCCGCTAGATATGAAGTATTAAGAAAAGGGCTGAAAAGAATCAATATTAAGGCAATGTATACTATATAGATACTGCTAATAAGTAGGCAATAACACAGCTATTACCGGATGTCTTAGAAGAAATGCAGCGATCCTCTCTTCATTCTCTTCATGATCAATCGAACAGGTACTGTACACAAGCACACCATTTGTTTCAACTAGCCTGTAGATGTAGTATTAGCATACAGAGAAAAGGTCACATACATAACTAAGATTAATTGAAGAATTGAAATCCAGGGAAAGAACACAAAATTTCTACACAAAAACTTAGGTGAGACCGTCTCATGGAGTAAAAGACTCCCTGAAACTTCTAAGTAATTATTTAAAATACAATTCAGAAGGAAAGATAGCTCTTGATCTCACTTGCAAGCAGCATCCAAGAGGTCGTCCTGCAATGTCTTTAGCTCTTCCAAATCCTCCAATCTTCTATTCCAGCGCAAATCCGACCTCTTCATCAATTATAACAGTAAGTCAAGTCTTCTAGATAAACATGGCAATTTTACACAAGATGAAAACCTACTTTAGAGAGTACACCCAGTCCGGAACATGGAGCATCCAGTAAAACTTTGTCAAACTTGGACTCGCTGCTGTTCTGACATGAATGGAAATACAAGTTTCAAATAAGAAGAGGCAATAAATAAATTATGAGAGAACTGAAGACAGTACAGCACATTTCCATAACTTACTGAAAAAGGACGAAGATCAGCATGGACACAAGTGATCACGTTATCAAGATTCTGCAGCTCAGCAGTCTCCTTGAGGATTCGGAGCCGGCCTTTATTTATGTCAACGGCAGATATCATACCTGAAAAGTATTACACGAGTTTTAGAATAAGATAAAGCAGAAGTCCTAACTCGGAGTAGTTAAACCAAAAACGAAGCAGAGCATTTGCTAGTAGTCCTGTCAGACCTTGGCCATTTAAACAAGATGCCATGAAGAGTGTCTTCCCACCTGGAGCTGCGCAACAATCAATGACGCGATCACCAGGCTGTGGATCCAGAACAGAAACAGCTAGACCTGGAGTAAAAGTAATAATGAGTTGGTTAACTTGTCGTCAAAAAAATAGAAAGTCTGGAACAAGAGTAGCAGACATAATAATTTTGTATCCTCGTCAGGGATCTTATTTTTAAAAGCCACACCAGAGGTGAAGGTGCACATTTCATGTAGACTTGGCGCAGTGGGTTTTAAACCAAGTCTGAGACGTCATCCATGAAAACAATGACGTCAGGGTTGTGTTGATATCAATTTCCAAACATGTAGTCATGGAAAGAGGAAATGTGCATGACAAAAATCAATGGTGAAGTGTCATTCTGCGGAGCAAAATCCCCTTTGGCTTCACCTGCCGAAGTGACATGCACAATAGCGCACAAACTAATTAATAGCCCAATCTAGGTGCCGGGTGCGCCATCATTTAAGCTACTGCCTATAATGGAACTGAAATCTGCTGACCTGCACTCTCATCCTGAACCGAGCATAGACCTTCTCGTAGAAATCCAGTTTGTAACACAATCTGTGACATGAGAAGACAACCGATGAACATGTAAAACAAGTCCAATGCGATATTAAGTTCACAAAGAAAATTTTAGAAAAAAAAAAGCCAAGCAGAACCAAGACAGCACCTGCATACCACTTCTAATGCGGATAAAATTATCCAAATGCATGGATGGTTCATATGAAACCTGAAGAAAATGTGCAGTGATGAGGTTAGAATTTCAAGCAAAAAGCCCATTACAGCACCAAAAGCAAGTAGTTACTCACTTTCAAAATATCAAGCTTCTTAATGAGGTCATTTCGAGTAAATCCTTTCGCAGTATTTGCCCTGGACCAAGAAAGCAGAATTAAGCAACAGAAATTTAAGCAGCATCATGCAACAACATTGAACCAAATTACTCCAGAAATTATACTCCCTGTTCCTCCCTTCAAATTTAAACACCACGGGCCCACCGTTTGTGAGAGAGATTATGAATTTGTAGGGTGTTTGGATTGGAAGAGAGGGAGAGTGCAATAAAACATTAGAACGTCAACAGTCTACCTCAAACTAAAACAAGGATTAGCATTATTCCAAATCATTAGTTTGATGGCTGCTTCTTGCCCAAGATACTTTGTCCACCTTCTGACCATCCACTAGCAGAGCCGAAGGATTAAAACGGGACAAGTCAGCATTAAAAATTAGTGAATACCTTCAAAACATGCTTTGATTGTTTTTTTCTCGCATACAATTTATATGTATGTGTCTGAATTGACAATTTATTTTTTTCTTCATCGAGCATCGCCCTAAACAATTAAGTAGCACAAAATCATCATACTCAGTTCAAACAACTCACAACTGGATGGGAATAAGTTGTAGCTAGAGCACGTGCTTGGGTGCGGTCATCACCTCCTAACTCGGGCAAAGGAAGTGAGTTAGTGTCCTGTAACCAACAGTGACTTTGGTGAACAATAAGTGATGAGTTTGTTTCAAAATAAAATATTAGGAGTATATAGACAACATGAATTTTGTTGCGCTTGCCAAATAAAATTAAAAAAAGCAAAGTTAAGGATGAGTAAGGGTTAAAACTTAAACCTTTAGGAAAACTAACTTTCGGAGTATGCCGTTCACCATATTCCCTGCACCTGGTCTTAATGCATACTTGGCAAGATTAACATTCTGTAGTCATAACCCAAAATAAGTACAAGACTGACAAGCCATGGTAAATAACAATTGGGCATTAATTGATTTCTACCGCCCTTTACCTTCCTGAATATACATATTAGTATCTCTCCATTATCAACACTAGGACAAAGACAAAAGTGCATGCAAGTCAAAAAGAAAGCTACTAGTACTACCCTGAACATAGGGAATAGAAGGTAATAAATCAGCCGTCTTAACTCCTAAATGTGAGTAAGTGTGTTCATGTAGAAAAAGGTACTTTCTCTCAAATAATCCGGCATGCATAGCTTGAGACAAAGAGAATGAGTAAAGACGGAGGTTAGAAGCTTACCTCATCAACAACAGCATATGCCGGCATATCCAGTTTAACAATTTCATAGAATCCAATCCTAAGGATCTGGAAAAGAAATTAGAATCGGTAAAGGATGTGATGTTCCATCAAGAAGTACTTAAATTTTTTTTTCCTGTTAGGGAACAATACATTTTATATTTAACAGAGGTCTCAAACTAGTTGTATTTAAATGTTTCACCTACATCCTCTTCAGAAATCTAAAATAATGTGTTTCAAGTTGGTACGGTACTATGCAAGAAACATACTATATGATAAGTGTCAGGGTAGTTTTGATCTCATGAAATAGTTCCTTTCTTGTATGAATAACTACTCTAAACAAAGACTTTGCAGCACAGTGCTCGGAGAAAATGAAATTCTCGAATAATTAGAAAAGGCTAAGAAGATGTAATACTCGATAGTAAAGATATTGTAGTGATATACCTGTAGGAGAAGAGGTTCCATATTGGTAAAGGTGTTGTGATCATGGCATAAAGAGTGAATGAGGTAATCCAGGTATTTTCTCCAACGAATTGTACCGCCAACAATTTCTGTGACCTACAATTACAATGTGAAGGAGTAGTTATGGTGTTTTCTAAACATACAACATAACAAGATGCAATACAACAACATAAGAGCGAAAGAATAGA
Source organism: Silene uniflora (assembly GCA_018983105.1). Taxonomy (NCBI): domain Eukaryota; kingdom Viridiplantae; phylum Streptophyta; class Magnoliopsida; order Caryophyllales; family Caryophyllaceae; genus Silene; species Silene uniflora. The sequence goes on from JAGPOY010001390.1 coordinate 9,286, forward strand.
CATTCGATGAATGAAACGAAACGCATGTTTGTTGGTAGATAAGCTTAAAAGGAAGTTGTAGAAATGAGACCAATCTGAGATCTCGGTCGTCTAAGTCTCTGGTGCGAAATCCAAGAGTCCTTTCAGCATAAGCCATCTCATTTTTACCGGAACCCTTTCCCTTGTCATTCAGCAAATCAGCAAAGGCACCCCCATATTCTATTCGCATCAACCTTACAGCAGCAACTAGACATGAAATCAGCCAGGGAAATTCTTTATAAGCAAAACAGTATGAGACTAAATCAAGCACCTTTAAACACTAGTCTATACTCTATAGCGACCGCAAAAAAAAAAAAAAAAAAATACTCCAGCAATCACTCCCTCCGTCCTAGTCATTGGTATTTTAAATCAAAGGTAAACAAATGATTGGGACGGAGGGAGTAGAAATTTACAATTCAAAAAATGAAATCAGCCAGGGAAATTATATTCGCATCAAGCTTACAGCAGCAACTAGCTAGATGAACAATAATAATACATGAAATGAGCCAGGGAAATTAGAATGCACTAGTCTATTCTACAAGTAAAACAAAAGCAACAATGACAAGTAGAGTAACAAATAGACATTCGTGTTTGGATCAAAGGTAAACAAATGATTGGGACGGAGACTAGAGTAGAAATATAGAATTCGAAAAAGAATAAGTGGTAGTAGAAAAGATGATACCAGCTCTATGTGGTGAAACGAGTGAATTGAGGTTGTGGGTTTTCTGAGGTGGGGAATTGGGATACTGTGCATTGGTAATGAATGTTTTTGAGTAACACAAACTGGGTTTTCGGAATATGGCAAAGGAAGAAGAAGATGATGAACAACAAGCTTCCATTACAAATTTACAATTCCTAATTCCTGCCTTTTGTTTATCTTGTTATTTTCAATTTTGCGCTATCCATTAACTAACTGTACATCCTAGTATCCTAGTATTATTGTCCGTCCGGTTATATTTACACAAATTCTCATTTGTGTAGATTAATCGACTTTATATTTATTCGTATGGATTAGTTAAATTAATCGACTTTATATTTATTCGTATAATGTCTTTCATCATCTTTCATGTTAATTTTCGTCGTCTATTCTTACCTTAACCACTTGATTACGGTTGAGATATTTACAAAGTGAATAAATAACTCATGAACAATCATTCATTCATCTTTATCCTACTCTATTATCATCCATATCGATACTATACTCTTAAATATTTCTTGTTTTCCGTCATTATCTATCACCCCTTTAGTTCGATTGTGATAGAAGGATGACATAGCTCCATTATATGTCTAATATCAATATTTCTCGTTTCTCATCATTCATTTCCTACTCTATTATCACTAAATGATCCAAGACATTGATAATAACACTAGAAAGCTAACCTAATAGTATATGATTCACTACAACCATATAGACGCGTTTCTGCCACAATCTAACTCAGAATTGACACTTACAGCGAAAGTAATGTGGTACACAAGTTTAAACCAAACTCACTACGAATTTTGACACTTTCCGATCCATCACATGTTACTCAGTAGGCAATCTAGGATAATCAGCAGGGAGAGGCATGACACAATTTTCGCCATTGAAATAAACTCGCTTTGGGAATGCCCATCCTGCATCAAAAGTAAAGGTCCCTCGTACTTTCCTCAGTAGCATCTCGTTTTGCACATTGCCATTTTCTCCTGATTGCATCAACACATCATTGAAGGTTTGTATCCCCCAAAACATTCCCGTGTCATCTGAAAAGGCGAGCCTATGATTTAGAAAAATGGCCATAATAACAAACATATAATAGGGAGCTACTTGTGCAACTGGAACTTGGCATCAAGTACTGAACATGGGTCATGGATACACGTCAAGACTCGGACAATGTTACTGTGTACTACGAGTATTATTTTTGGCCAAAAAGTGTACAAACGTGTGTTGGTCGTGTCTAAGTATTATCCTAACATAGATGACTACATACATAGCCAGATGCCCAGAAGGGTTTCTAAAAGTACATGAATATTTTGTGTTACTGAAAATAAAATACTTACTGATAGGACGATCCATAGTAATCGGCTTGTAATTGAAGCTAAAAGACTCGACCAAATGGCCAAGATTAGGATGTTCTATAGCCAAATTCCAAGAAGTGTAATTCTTGCGCAAATTCAGGTTCATGATTGTAATCTTCACTCTCCAATACTCTTTGTAGCTCTGCTTAATGTGCCAGTGAACATGAATCGGACACATGTGAGCAGTGCAATTCACTAAAGGCGGAGGTGCATAGTCTGGGTCTTTTGATGTTGGCAATGCTGGAACACTTTCTCCTTTTCTGTATTTAACCGAGTAATAAAAATTTTATTAACAAAATCATAGATCAAAGAATGCAAATATTAGACACATTATGGACGGAGAAGAGGAAAGTTTAAGGCCTGTAATTGTTTGTTTTCACCTATCTTACTTGGAAACTATTGGTAGCGGTTTCAGTGTACAACACTTGTAGCTGAGTCGGAGTAACATAGGCGGTCACTTATTGAAATTAACAATTTGTGTACTTATTAACATAAAGCCGTAATGAGTTAAATGATGAAAGTAAGTTACGAGTGAAAACGAAATTTACTTGACACATGATAAGCCAGGTTGACCTTGGCAGCCACATGTACACTCGGGGCATAAAGTTATGGTCTCGCTGTAAAATGCAGATAACGAGACACAACACGTTGGGGCAGGCGCTGCTCGAAACTGGGAATAGCTACAAATCACCCTGTATGTACCTGCAATTAGTATTCAACAATTATATAATTCACATCAAGTCAATTGTTGAGCGTGCAATCCAAATTGGCAAAGAAAGACTTACGAAGCGCTTGGCTCCAACGACGTCCCCCATCCTCGGGGATCTTCGTAGGAGGGAGAACTTGGACAGCTTCTCCACAAGTATAGCCAGGAGTACCAAACTTGAAATTAGTAGGCATAGTAAAATTAGAGTCTCCAGTGAAGCCAACACTCATTTGAAAATGGGAGATACTTTTAGACAAGTCCTGTGCCATGGAAGTAAGTAGACCAGCTCTGCAACAATTGGCGGCCTGTTTAGTGAGAGGAGTTTTTGGCTGAAGGTCGATGATGACCGGAATCTTAAGGCAGCAATGAGGAGGGGGTGTGCCTAATGACTTGTTACACGACCCTTGTTCCTTGGCCTCTGCTCCTTGCATGTGCCATATTACTTCATTTGACTGCCATTCCCAGCTTAAACTCCAACCCGGTGGCCACTCTATGTGTCTATACTGCTGATAATTGTATATTGTTACGTCTGCCTGAATTTTCAGATCCAAACAATGTTTACGAGTGTCCAAATATTTAAACTATTATCAATGTAAAAGTATATCCAAATATTATAACTACTATGAGAATAAGATCTAAACCTTGTAATTTGACTACAGAAATTACTACTGATTTTTTTATTCACACGCATTTCTAAAGAAATTATGATCAAAAAGTTATATATGTCAACTTACGTTATACGTACTGGAGTCTTCTTGCATTACATCCCACTGAATTGTTACGTTTCCACTTATATCAAGCGGGTCATAAGCATCTGCATCACATTAATTAATTAATTAATTAATTTAAAACATTCAACCATTATTAATTAATTAATTTACCAAAAGCTCGTTCCATTTCATTTTCCCATTTCGTATATACCAATGCGTGGCTTCATTTTTGAAAAATCTTTTTGCATATTTTTACAAATAGATGAATTTGTAAATAACAAAGAGAAAAAATGATTAAGACAATTATACATTGTAAATTATATATGAAAAAATGTGGATAAAACGTAACTCACCAATTATGTTGTGAAATGATAGAATAGTGAAGAAGATGAAAAGACATATAGTCTTGAGCCCTAAACCTCTCAGTAACACCAACATGATACAATCACAAATGTAAAATGAATAATTTATGGGTTTTACTTTGGATGTTTTTTTTTTTTGGTTGAAGGAAGGGAGGGGGTTTTATGAAGATTTATGATCCCTCTTTTAATTTTGGGGGATTGAAAATGTAAAATGGAATGAAATCAATATATATAGGTAGATTAGAAATCAACGCGTACAGCTAATTTCACTCACCTTGTACACAATATTTATGTCATTTGGGCTATAATTGTTTACATAAGACAGCTTTACACGATTTGTGTTTCCTTATATTACCATCAATAATGCTAAATTACATTGTATCTAACTGCATCGTATTAGTGTTTCCTTAAGTACATATAAACTTTTTTGCATAAGCTTTATTTTTTTTTTTTTTTTTTGTCAATCGAAATCGAAATGCACCTACAATAAAAGGGGAGGGGATTTGAACCTGTGACATATTGTTCATAATACCTCCGTTTTAACCACTAGAATAAGACATCTTCGGTGCAATAAGCTTTTTTATTCTAAAATCTATATATACGACTCATTATAATACGCCGAAAATAAAGGATATGGTATATTATCCAAATATATCATGTAATAAGATATATTATTATTATTATTATTATAATGAAAAATAGGATTCTTACTACATCAATTTTATTTGTTTTTAGGTATATGTGTATTTTTTTCTGAGCTTATGGCCTCAAACAAACTTTGTTTTTGAGCATATGTATATTTTTTTTCTGAGTTTATTAAAGTTTATAAGTTAGATTTTAATTTTTACCTTTGTCAAAACTCAAATTTAACTAGGCGTATATGTAATGTTTTTGAGTTTTATTATAAATTTTAGAGCTTAATGTTTAAGTAAATGGACTCTAAAACTCTATTGTAAAACTCAAAATATAATGCTCAGAAACTATAAAATGGGTGGTAGTACATCGATGACAGATCTCTTGCTACTGCACGATATTTCTGATCTCGTCATTTAGAAAATTTATTAATTAATTTGCGTAAAATAAAATAAAAAATTCATCCTTAGTGACATGTGTGTTGTCTATTCCGTATGTACTCGTATAATTGTATATGTGTGCAGTGTGCGGCTGCCCTTTTATCGGACCTCCCTCGTTAATTTGGGTTCGATTCCTTACCTTTGTTCTCTCCCTTGTCTTCCCTGAAATACATAGAAATTCATTTCTCAAGGAAACCAATAAATCAATCAAATCTTCCAAAACAAAACAATCTCTCAATCTCTCTCTTCGTCTCTGTCCTCCCCTGTTGATTCCTCTTACTATTACATTCATGACGGTATGTTCTATTCTATCCCCCTTTTTTTAATTAATACTAACCCTAGCTTTCATCTTTTTTTTTAAATACTGCCTTTCTATTTCTTCATTTATATCTTTTGGCTTTTCTCTGTTTCCCATTTTCCCAATATTTTTGTTTTGTTTTGTTTTGTTTTGATGAATTGTGATGCTTCTTGTTGTGTGTTGTGTTTTGTGTTTTGTGTTTTGTGTTTTGATTGATTGGTGTATCCTATTGATATTGGGTTTTCAGGTATTTTGTGAAATTGGAATCATCTTTTGCGACTTAATTCAGAGTTTTAGATCCCTATAAGGGTTGGGGATTCATCATTTCATTCCAATATTCTGCTTTGCTCTATTATTTCATACTTGTAGATCCTAAAACGTCATATCTGTGCTAATGTTGCGGTGATGGCGGCGGCGGTGGTGGTGGTGGTGGTGTAGCTGTGATGTTGTAGATTATGCGCGTTTGCTATCAATAATTGTTTAGTAACCCCATTTCAAAACTTGTGCTTTTTCTTTTTGAAATTTTGAGTGTTTGAATAAGATTATATGATTAAGGTCAACACTTTTGTTCTACCCCATCCATGGTGGAATATCCACTTGGTCTTGGTTGGGATGTGGTGGAGCAATAGTTCCAACATTCCACTGTAAATCCTACCACATACCACCAACATAGGTGATTACTTCATGAGATTTTGTTGAGTTGTGGTTCTCGTGTTCGTTGATGATGGCATATCATGGAAATTATTTGCAGATATAGAGGGGTCACTTGGTTGGAAATAGGGAAATTGAATGGCGATAATATTGGGAAAATGGGGAGAAAGTAACTAAAACCCATCAATTTGCCATTTCACCCGTAGTTTTTTATTTTTAGTTTTGGATTGGTCGTAAGTTTCATTTCCTCCCCCTCTCCTTTTCAAAAATTCACGGCAGATTCACCTCCTTTTTCGAATATAATACCCGTATTTGCTCTACATTCCGCTACTGCCTTCAGCATAGTTTGGTGGCTTTAAACTTTTAATTGTCCATTTTTTTGTATGATTTGTACACTTTCATTCTGGCTCCTTGAGTGGAACTGGCCTTGACATCTCTCGTTGTTGGTCATTTGATAGGACAAGGGAAGGCCATTGCCCAAGTTTGGTGAGTGGGACGTCAATGACCCATCATCAGCAGAGGGATTCACTGTAATTTTTAATAAAGCCAGGGATGAAAAGAAGACTGGTGGAAAACCCGACTCCCCTGGAAATAGCCAGCCTACTTCTAAGCCTGGAATGGAGCTCAATAAGTCTCAGCCTGTAAGTTTTTTAAACTTGATTTCTCCATTTTTAAAATCATTTTATGGAGCACATGTTACTTTCCTGGATGACTTTCCTGTGATCAAGGGTGGGGAGGGGTCTAATGGGGACTCCATAGTGAGCGTCTAAATGCTTAAACGGCAGTAAACACATAGAGAGGATCTGTTTTGAGGTCATTTAACAATTTTTTTAGTGCTACATCTAAGGGCTCGATTGGTAATGAAAATCAAAACTATGCAAAAGATGAGGACAGTGATGGTGGTGAAGGGGTGGTAACTGGTAAAGGGGTATGAAGGTTAGTATTATTCTCATTTGTGGGTGATGCATTAGTGCATTACCATATGGAGAAGGGGGATAACTATAAACTTCGTTTATGCCTTTATGGGGTAATACGTGGCTTTATCCTATTTCATTCATTTACCTATCTAGGTCACCAATATTACTCTGCCATTGCATATTTGCATGGGCCGTCGTTGACCTGTGTATGGATGGATATTTACTAATCATTTTGCTTGGACGTAATTTGTTTTCCTGAAACACACAATTAAATGTGCCTCTTTCTTTAAAGGGTTTTTTTTAGAAGGTACCTAACATTTAGGTCTCTTTGCACGCACGTACATAACATTATTTTTTTTGTCCAAAAGTATCTAAAGTTTATTTTTTGATATTTCATTTATTAACAAGTACCAATTAACGTTTTCCATCAAAAAATGTTGACTATAGCGTTTAACTTGACGGAAAAATGTGTTTTATCTTATTATCTCCTTAATCCTTTTCTTTAAAACAGACTAATCACATAATTTAACTCTTCTTCCTCCTCTCTAAATATGCCACCTTATATATCAATTGTTAACCTCGCCATTTTCTCTATCCTCTCCATCTCCCGTCCCATTCACCTTATCTCCTCCCTCGTTAATCACCTATCTTGCTATCTTCACCTTCTCCACCTTTATCCTAATCACTTTATATATACTCTTCACCTCCGCAATGTATTCCCCAAACTCCTTTCTTTATCCTCCCTCCCTAACCCTTTCCAACTTAAATCTCTTTTATTCTCCACAACTCTACATTTGGCTTTATGATAACGCCCCTTCTGCCGGGACAATAACGGGGATGGTAAAAAGGGTAATAAACGCTGGTGATGGGGAAAGAGTTGTTATAGGTGGTGAGTAGTGACTAAGAAGATGATAGGAGTAGATATTGAGAGGGTAAAGCTAATTCTAGTAAATGATAGATGTAAAATGATTGCTAATTGTAATTATAGGATCTTACTTTAAAAAAAAAAAAAACTGTCAAGTCAAGACGGAATCTTGACTTTTTTTGACGGGAAACGTTAATTGGTACTTGTTAACAAATGACATATAAATTTTAGGTACTTTTGGACACAAACAAATAATGTTAGGTATCTGCGTGCAAAGTGACCTAAATATTAGGTACCTTGTGACAAAAAATCCTTCTTTAACTGAAAGTTGTACGGTTGTACCTTTGAGGTTTGAAGATTGTTTATATCAAGCAGTTATGCAGTTACATCGTGCTTTTGTTGTTGCACTAGTTTTATACCCGTGCAACAAAATTGCACGGATCTATTTTTAAAATCTCACATAATTTGATATAAATTAAAGGTTCACAATAATAAAGTTATAATGTATATTCAATATTGAATAATTTGAAATATAACTTATATATTCAGTTAGATTTGAAGATATATAATCACCCAAAAATTTTTATGTTTTATCTATGTATTGTACCATAAAAAAAAAGTTACCGTGTTCAATATAATAATAAA
>JAGPOY010001391.1:0-17584 GCA_018983105.1 Silene uniflora
ATCGTTTAAAATCGTGCTCTTAAATACTACTCAATGTTATAGCTAAACGAGCCATAACATTAAGCTTGGCAAGTAAAAGTTATAGACGTAATAACTAGAACTTTTACTTTCCAACTTTCATTCTTAAAATAGCGTTACTCGATAGATGTCCTATACTAACTAATCTTCCTGGAGATCTTTAGTAGTAGGTCCATCTTTGACGTGATCTTGAACTCTTCATCTTGGAGCTCGTTTATAGACGTGATCGAGTCTTTGCTTGAATGATCATCACTTGAAACTTGTTACGGTCTTCACGTGACGCTTTAAGTATTCTTCAATGATATAATTCAAGCTTTTTATATCATTTGTAATCTTCCATCGAATCTATATGATCTTCACTGCTTGTATATCTCGATGGTCATTTGATCTTCACAAATCGTAGCTTGTAGTGTAGCCTTTGTTTATTCTAATCACAGACTAAACAAACGATTACGAGCACAAGAATATAACATGTAGACATAGATGTAGTCATTATCAAAACTTAACATATGTGAACTCATATGGTCCAACACGGGCCATGGCTCAGTTAGGCTCGGCGTAGCCCAGACACAAGTGCGGGTTGGCCCGACTCATACTGGCCCGACACGGTCAACTAGTTCAAGAATTTTCAATCTCGCTGGCCCGCTCAACCTTCTCCCCAAAAACGAGCCGGTCCCAGGTTATGAATGGCGTATCCTTGTTGCCAAAAATCCCGGTCCACACCCCTAGCTAGCTTAGCCCACCAACCCTCATGTCTATCGAGGTCTGTTCAGGGAAAGCACACCCTAGACCGCACACCCATATCCCGTTGTGTGAGCTCGGGCTCGCTCCCTACCAGCCCGGCCCGATGTCCACCTTTAGCTCAGCGTAACTACGTTAAAACTCAAAAGTTCGTCATTACCTAGGGAGTCTTTTACTAAAATAACCATTTTTCTTAAAGTATTTACCAAACTAACCATTCTCAAATTATAATTCCCATTCTAACCATTTTTAAAACTTTAGAGACATGATTAATCTCGACAATAGCTAATTTGGGAAATAGTTTTGGAAAAATGGCCACCTTGGTAAAATAATATCGACAAGGTCAAAATTATTTAATTTTCCATGATGACATTTAGTATGTATATATTTTTCATCAACTCGTTTATTTGAAAGATATATTCTTTTATAAAATCTATACTTCTTATTTTAAATTAATATAATCTTTCATTGAATACATGTTTTTTTTAGATGAAAGTTATTCTAAATGTGAAAAAAATAACAAATATGTAATTTTATGAGAAAAAAATGGGATGATTTATGAAATAGAGAGAAGTTAACATAATTTCAGTTAACATTTTATTTGAGATTCTTAATATTTTATTATAACTTTATCACTTAGCTCAGAATTTAAATGTCGATTTTCCTTTTCGTAAGAATTTTCAAGTGACTGCAACTTATTTATTAAATAGAGGGGAAAGTTAATTCGCGTCAATTTTTTCTTTGATAGAATCATACATTACATACTAATTGTCTAATCGTCATTATTTACCCAACTTATTTAGTGATTTTAACATAAGGGTGATGATAATAAAAAAAAAAGATAAGTAAAAAAAAAGATTATGTCATTATGCACGTGATTATGGGAAATATATACATATTACATACTAATTGTCATTATTTACCCAAATTATTTCCCAATCTAGCCATTGTTAAGATTAATTATGTTAAGAAGCTTAATAATGGTTAGAATAGGAATTAAAATTTGAAAATGGTTAGTTTGAGAAATACTTTAATGAAAATGGTCATTTTAGTAAAAGACCCTTACCTAGGCGTTTTGGGTTTTCTCTTATCCGACCTGTTTTATTACGTAAATCAGTCTATCCCGACGGTACCCCAACCAACAAGACCAACCTCACACATCTCATTTCACCGGACGAGCAGCGATCGGGCCACAATATACCAGCTCGGTCCACCCGACCCCATCAAAAAGCTAAAGAAAATGAAGATTTTGTCTATTTAGACCTGCTCTAAAGAAACCCGACTTGACCTAACCCGCCTCTAAGCTCAGCTCGTGGATAGATACACTTGGGTATAAAACAATTTCACATACATTTATGTGGATAGATAAACAAAGAAATCAAAGACGACCAAATAAAACGAGTAAAGATTATGTGGTCCATCAATAACGGGATTAGCTACATAACTACATAACAATGATTATTCCAATTTGCTTTGACTTTGAAAATGTTAAATAATTAAAGTTGTACTATTTAGGATCGCGCAAAACTCAAATTAGTTTAATCAAACTAATTAATTTATATTTGGACCGCCTTAAATACCACTCCGAGCCCTTTAATCAAAGACTTTGCAACGACATTAAACAAGGAGGTGGAAACATTAGACATATGTCTACATGATACTTTGTCCAAAACATGATTTTTAGAGAACAAAACTAATTTGGTGCATTTCATAATTTCATTCATTTTTGTTGCATCTTGACTAAAACTATACGCGTTTATAGATTTAGTTTAGTTAATTTATACAATTATTATGAGTTGATACTCTTATTTTTTTGTTGAAATAAAATTCGTTTTAGTATCTCATATGTTTGTGTGTAATTCTCCTTTGTATAAGGGAAAGTCATAAATTCGCCGTTAATATTTCCTGGGACACGGGATTTTCCTTCACCTGACAAATGTACCCTCAAAACTCCGTTTACCAACTAAAGCAAGGACGAGGGAAATATAGGGGAATGCATAACAAATCTCGTTGCTACGCGTGTTCAGCCGTGTATTTAGGTCTATCCTTGTTTAGTGCCTTGGAATGTCTAGACGGAAGAGGAAGGAACGTCGTCGAAGAAACGAAGAAGCATGGCGGCTTCCCCAGTGAATATTGCGTATTCTTGAATGAGTCTTGAGTATATTGTCATTTGTTCTGTTGTTTTAACTTTATATCAACAAACTATTTGTAACGACACACTTATGTTTCAACACCTCTTAAATAAAGGAAATTATTTAGTTCGAGAATTGAGATACGATTGTTATGATATAAGACTGCTGATTAGACCACCAACATCGGTCCATCGTCATAAGATTTTGATTGAGATGGTCTTATCACATGATATTAGTCTATTAGAGTTAGTGTAAACAATAAGAGGTCATAGTCTCGCGACTAGCTTCAAATCTTAGGAGCCTCCAAAAATCCTACAAATGCAACTTGAGCACATGCATGGCATGGATTAGAGTAGGCATTTCGGGACAAGCCAAAGCGGGCGACACGAATCCGGCACGAGCACGACACGACATGATGAAAAAAACGAGATGGGCGGGGTTCGGCACGACCGGGTAAGAGGCGGACCACGACGCCAAAATTCCAAAAATTTCGTGCCTAGACACGATGGGTATGACGGTTTTAGGGGTAAATAATTAAAAACCATTAAAAATACCCGAAGCACGACGGGGGCATGAGCCTGACCCGACTTTGCCCGGGCCAAGAGGTGGGTCGACACGACAAGGCTCGTAAGCACGATTGGTCGTGCCTTGGCCGGGTCAAAATTATGGCTAGGCATGACTGGCCGGGACATTCGACTGATGGCGAATGTTATGCCACAAGACCGTTGATCGGACCTCCACCATCTTTCACTTTAACGTTTTGGTTGAGATAACATTCCACAACCACATTTTAAATAGAACATGTACACTATTTGTACCATCTAGACCTCTACTTATTTTATTCGAATTAGATTGAATTGAATTTCACATACTCCCTCCTACCCACATCTATTGTCCCATTTGGCAAAAAGTGGAAAATTTATGGAATTAAATAGAATAATAAAAAGTAATGTATAGAGGTAAGATAATAGGAGAGAGGGTGTTATGGAATTGAATAGAATAATAAAAAGTAATGTATAGTTGGGTGAGTTGGGGGTAGTTTAGTCCAAAAAACACATGGGGAAAACCAAATGGGACATTTTGATGGGTAAGGAATTGGTCAAATGGGACAATAGATGTGGGTAGGAGGGAGTAGATATTACTCCCTAACATAAAACTATTTATTCATTTATTCCTATTAATAAAAAAGTGATACCCATAGATCATTTTACATGGGCTATCTTTCATATTAATTACTATTACTATTACTATTGGACCATTTTGAGTGGGTTTTCACTTTTTCTCAAGTTTTTAAATATTTTATGTTATTTTAATTCTCTATTTACAAAGTCTATGAAACTACTTGGTACTTTGGTAGCAATAAATAGCCTATTGACTTAATTAGGCTCGTATCAAATTAGGTGCAAATCGTACAATAGTTACTTAAAAAAGAATATCTCGTATATTAAACGTTAGTTAAACGTTAATTGCAAGTCTTCCCTTGTAAACAAGAATGGAATTCCGTGAAAGGTAGGTAGCTCACTAACTCCGGTCGTTTAATCATGTGATATTGGTACATGAACCGTGCCTAATAATTGTAATTTGGCCGGCAATTACAATCAACTAGTACATGATTAATCCTACTAATGATATAATCGAGACATACCCATTTAAAATGGGAAACAAGTACAATTTGTAAGGCATAAGTTGAGTAAAAGTTGACCACTTCTTAAGAAATCGATCATCTTCCTTAATCTTCAAGGTTATAAACTTTATAATTAAGTGAATCCTCCATTTGACTAGGACTCTATGAATTGAGTATCAAACTTAGCACATGGAGAAGATCAGAAAATCATGTACATTAAAATTATGGCCGACCCTCCCTACAACAAATTGCAAACCCATATACTCCCTCCGTTCCAGTCATATGTTTACACTTCCTTTATTTTCCCCTCACAAAATAAAGAAAGTGTAAACATCTCACTGGAACAGAGGGAGTAGGCATTAATTTTTGCACTTTTTAATAAATGAAATGATTATAGATTTATAGTGAAGAGGGGATCTTTTAGAGTTTAAATTAAAGGAGGTTAGAGTTCGTAACAACGACCTAAATGTAGGATACTCTCCACTTAATTAGAATTTGCCATGAGACGGGATGAACCGCAACATGTTCGGATCGCCCCACCGGTCCTAGCTAAATCGGCTTGGGCTAACAATATGCGGCTCTCTGCTAGATCATTTTTTTTTAAATTTGGATGGGCTAAGTTAGGGATGGGTTGGAGAGAACCGACCTGAATCGGCACATGGGAGGGCCATGTAGGGCTACGACATTGGTCAAGCTGGGTATGAGAGGGGCAACTTAATGGCCAGGCCGACTGAGACCAACCGCTAAGTTGGCCACATCCACACTTAATAAATGGATCAAAGTAGATAACTTTTTAAATACAACTAAATAAAATTAAAAGCTAGTTATACTAGAGTGTATGGGGTTCAAAGATATTACATTTATTGGCTTTTGATTTGTTCTTATTAATTTGAGAATGACATAAATATATACTCCCTCTTATCCAGGATAACTGTCTCATTTAATTAATATATGAGTGAAGTACTTTAATCAAATGAGACAGTTATCCTGGGTATGAGGGAGTATGTCGTTGTAATAAAAGATGATGGGTTATAGACTTATAATAATATCAAATACATAGATTATAGTCATCATAATTTAGAATTAAACGTTATGCCATGTTCTATTAATAGTTTTATAGTTTGGGTTGTTCTCACCAAATAACTCTTATAATCTGGATTGTTTGATTGGTTTTCTCACGATTTTTTTGCTTAGGGTACTTTTTTCAAAATTATCGCAATTGCCATCGATTAAAGTTATCTTGACCCTCTTTTAGATTCATAAGATCACTATAACTATCTAATTACGAAGTACTAATTAGTAATTAGTAATTACTAGTTTACTACTAATCAAGAAGTATTCCTGATAAAAATAGTGTCCTGCCTATTAACTGAAATGAAAGTCGTGTAGACTAGGGGTTGTCAAACATTCAAGCCGGGTCAGGCTTTGCTAGGTGGACCCGGAACCGGCAAGGTGTAAGGGCGGGTCAACACAGGTCAGACCAGGCCTACTGGAGGTGGATCGGAAATCAACTTGGTCTGGGTCGAGAGCCGGGTCGTGCAGTTCAGATTATGGCGGGTTATGGACGAGTATGGGTGGGTCGGATTGGATTTCATGGACCTAGGCCCGGCCCTAAATTCTGACATATCGGGCCAAGCTTTCACGGGTTACCGGGTCCGGGTTCAAATGGACCCGAGGGATAAGTCATGTCCGGGAGGGCCGAGCCGGCCCTGGAATTTGACCTTATCCCGTATCTTACAACCATGGTCCCCAATAACCTTCCATTCAAAATCGGTGTTGTGACTTGTGAGATAGTTTTTGAAGCCAATGATGGGCAACTGGCATGAGATTTTATGCCTTAAATTCCAAATTCAAGTGATCACATGATTAAAATCAATGAAATTAGATTACAAAGTGTACCTTATAGGGGTTTTTTAGCACCCAAAACATTTCATTCAAACAAGAGCAAAGTAAAAATAAAAGCAAATTACACCAAGATAGATTAGTTTTAATTTAACAGAGTTCTACAATTAGGTTAGTGGTTAAGCTGTTTGTCATAATTGGGGCACATGTCTCATGGGTCTCAATTAATGCTTAGAATCGCCACCAACCAAAGCAATGAAAGCATATTAATTAATGGTAAAGGTCTAATATTAATTGAAGTAACTCCATAATGATCCTATTGTACCCTATATAATTCTCAATAAATTATTTGAGAGGATCCATATAATTGAAGGCCACATTCTTCCATCATCCAATTGATTGAGTTGTGTTTTTTAGTATTTAAATACGATAATATTCATAAATTGGTACAATGCATATTTTAAAATATTGTGCCCAAAGCCTTATTTTTGTCCTAAAATCATCCCATATAAGTTCGTTAAGACAATATCAGTGGAAAAGCCGCAACTGGTACTAACATAACCAAACATGCATAGGTCGCCTATCTACGCTTCACAAATTAGTGTGAGCAAGCTCATGAACTACCTAGTTAAATAACCGGTTAACAAAAGAACAAAAAACAACCTCAAACAAGATAGAATCACTACCAGCGGATTCAATTGAGAACCAAACTATATCATCGTTGATAGTCATTTTCAATAACCGCGTTCTTCCGTTCCACTTTACTGCTTTCTTTATGGCAAGCCAGATAGCTTGAGCTAGAGAGTCTTAATCAAAATAAATCTCATACCAATGAATATGTTCATCATCAATATTCAATTTTATTTGAACAATTTTATTATAGAACAGGTCCATCATCATCGAAATTAGTTAAGAAATTGAGTAAAAACCGTCATATACTTCGTAATAGACTTACTATTTTTAGTATAAGACAGAGTCATCATTGCCAAGTGAGATGAATCTACATCATTCATCTCCCCTCATAAAGCAATTGTAATATAATCCAATTAAAAGTCATATCAAAGACTAAAAACAATTGTTAAATTAATTTATTAATGTTTTCATTTAGGAAATTATGAAATAAAATAAAATAAAAGTACATAGTGTGTGGCCATATATTTCACCAAAAGCTATTACAAAAGACAGTAAATAGCCATAATTTTGTCTACCTCTTGAAAATACTATGCATGTAAGGTGTTAATGATTATTATTTGGAAATTGTTGATTGCAAATAAAGACTTTCAAAAGACTTCATAGTTGAAATATAGTCAATGATTTTGAAGCCTATTCTGAGCACTACACTGTCCTCCTTTTTTCTTCTCCATTGATGTTGTTCTCTCCTTGCAAAGACATAATTATCGTTCATCTAGAAAGTACACTAACAGGATAATGTAACAACATTAATGATCGTCATCACATGTTAACATAGCTAATCACATTTATCAACCCGATATTGTACAATCGGTTAAAGTAATGTTGATCAAAAGAGGAGTAGTTTGTGAGATGTCACAATTTACTTTTCATCATAAGTAAAAATTACGTTGTGTTTTTATCTGTGAATTACGTAGTTCAACATGACTAATTTATATGATCCTATGTTCAAACTCTTACGGGAAAGATTTGATCGATGCGAATTAGCCCTCGAGAATTACGCTGTGTCACTCTATCGAGTAAATTGTTGACTTTGTGTCAGACATTTGCAAGTTATATTTAGAATTTACCTGGTGGATACCAAAAATAATAGGATATAATTTGCCATTATCCATAAACAAAAATGAAACTTATTATGAGATAAAAATATAAACAAATTCGATACTCAATTGGAAAAAACTGTGTAATATTTTTTTACTATTAATTTACCATAGAGAGGTATGTTACCCACCTCTATTATTTAGGTTTTGTGAAACTAGTGTGAACGCCATTGTAGTGAACCCTAGAGCTTGAGGAAATGTAAACAGAGGTAAATAAAAGGTAGTTGTATTATTGATATCTTAATCTGTTATGTACACATGTGCTATATATATACAAGTATGTTTGTTATAACAACTCATTTACAGCTGTCTAACTAACTATGTTAGCTGTACACAAACTAACTAACTCACATCCCCCCTTCAAGCTGGACTTGAAGTAAGTAACTTCAATCCAAGCTTGTTACACATGAACTGATGTTGTTGTGCTCCCAAAGGCTTTGTCATAATGTCTGCAAGTTGTAATCCAGTCCTGACATGTTTGGGAATCAATAATCCTTCTTGAAGTTTATCCCTCACAAAGTGACAATCTACATTCAAGTGTTTCGTTCGTTCATGAAAGACGGGATTTTCTGAGATGTGTACAGCAGCTTTGTTATCACACATGAGTGGTATAGGTAAAACAGGATTGACCTGAAAATCTTGTAACAGAGCTACCAACCAAACCAACTGAGATGTGGTATATGACATGGCTCTATACTCTGATTCTGCTGTACTTTTGCTCACTGTTTTTTGCTTTTTAGTCTTCCAAGATATGAGAGATGAACCCAGGAATACACAATATCCACTCAGCGACCTACAAGAGAATGAGCAAGTACCCCAGTCTGCATCAGTGTATGCCATCAGACTTAGATCATTTTCTGCTGAGTAAAACAGTCCCATATTA
Source organism: Silene uniflora (assembly GCA_018983105.1). NCBI lineage: Eukaryota > Viridiplantae > Streptophyta > Magnoliopsida > Caryophyllales > Caryophyllaceae > Silene > Silene uniflora. The sequence goes on from JAGPOY010001391.1 coordinate 9,031, forward strand.
ATGGTGTGTTTGAGGTACTTGACAACATGAATGGCAGCTTGTAGGTGTGGCAGTCTAGGCTCACTTAAGAATTGACTTAAGTGTTGGACTGTGTATGATATATCAGGTCTTGAAAGATTCAGGTATAATAGTCTTCCTATGAGCCGTCTATACTGATCAGGTCTCTCCAATATTTCTCCTGTGTCTGTAGACAATTTGAGTCCTTTAGGAAGTGGAAATTCAGTTGTGCCACAGTCCTCCATTTGCATATCTTGAACTATGTCCAGAATATACTTTCTCTGGTTGAGAATAATACCTGTTTCATTTCTTGCAACTTCAAGACCCAAGAAATACCTCATCATTCCCAAATCTTTTATGGTGAATTTGTCATTTAATTCCTTCTTAGTGTCTAGAATTCCTTGAGCATCATTCCCTGTCAAGAGTATATCATCCACATATACTAATGCCACCAAGAATTTCCCTGATTTTTCTCTATAAAACAAGGAATAATCTTCCCTGGATTGCTTGAAACCCAATTGTTTCAGGTACTTGGTCAGTTCTATATTCCATTGTCTTGAGGCTTGTTTGAGCCCATAAATGGACCTTTTTAACTTGCAAACCATGCCTGGTGCTGCCTTAGTGTATCCAGCTGGTGGAATCATATACACCTCCTCATCCAAATGCCCATGTAAAAAGGCATTGTTTATATCAAGTTGATACAATGGCCATTCCTTTGCTGCAGCAATGGCAATAAGTGTCCTCACAGTTGTGAATTTGGCTACAGGAGAGAAAGTATGTTTGTAATCCTTGTCCTTGACTTGAGTAAAACCCTTGGCTACCAACCTTGCCTTATACCTTTCTATAGACCCATCTGATTTGTGTTTAATCTTATACACCCACTTGGATCCTATAGCTTTGTGACCAGAAGGGAGTGGGACAAGATCCCATGTCTGGTTGACCTCAAGAGCATCTATCTCCTTTTGCATTGCTTCAATCCATTGTGGATCAGTACAAGCTTGAGCATAAGTGGATGGCTCAACTGCTTTAAGAACATTAGCTAAACTGGCAACATAGGAGTTGTCAAACTCAGATAAATCCTTCAGGATTTGAGTATGAAAAGCAGAAGAGGGAGTATTCTGAGTATTATTATGTATGGGAAGCTTGACAGTACACTGAAAATCTTTCAGTCTGCTTGAAATTTGTTTGGTCCTTGTAGATTGTCTTATTAAAGGTGGAATTGTGGTTGACTGAGGTTGTTGCATTCTGGTAGGGGCATCAGAATTTGAAGGATGAGAATGGGATGTGTTGTTAGTAGTGGTAGAAGATGTATTTGTGTTGTTAGTATTTTGAGGGAAATTTTGTGGAATATTATTTGTGAATGTTGGACTCAGATTTGGTGAGGCATCTGAGGTAAAATTAGAATTATTGAAATGAGTAGAAATTGTATTATGTGTATTAGTTGAAGTAGTATTTTTATTTGTGTTTTGTGGTATTGGAATGAAAACTGGTGAAACAGCAGGATTCACCAGATCAATGAAAGGATTTTGATCCTCCTGAGGTAAACAGTGTGGTGTGACTTTGTAAGGAAAAATATCTTCTTGAAAAATCACATCCCTACTAGAAAAAACTTTATGATTATGAAGATCATAAAGCTTATAGCCCTTCTCACCATATGGATATCCTATCATGATGCATTTTCTGGCTTTAGAGGCAAACTTATCTTTGAGAGTGATGGGTTGTGAAGCAAAGCATAAGGAACCATATACTCTCAGCTCATCATAACTAGGCTTCTGCTTGAACAGAACCTCAAATGGTGTTTTCCAGCCAATGACAGAACTAGGCATCTTGTTTATTAAATAGGTTGCTGTCAACACACACTCTCCCCAAAATTTTAAAGGCAGATTGGCATGAATTCTGAGAGATCTAGCAGTTTCAATCAAATGTCTATGTTTTCTCTCAACTCTACCATTTTGCTGTGGCCTTCCCACTATACTTCTTTGATGAATGATACCCTTCTCAAGAAACAGATCACCACAGAACTGCTGAACAAATTCAGTCCCATGATCTGTCCTAACCATTTTAACAGAACAATGAAACTGGGTTTCCACTAATTGTAAGAAACCCTTGATAAGCCCTGGAGCTTGATGTTTATGATGTAAAAGATATGTCCAGGTGCATCTAGAGTGATCATCAACTATAGTAAGAAAAGACTTAGCTCCATTGATGTTAGGAACTCTATAAGCTCCCCACAAATCTAAATGTATGAGATCAAAACATTGAGAAGCTCTGGAAGCACTTCTCTTAAAAGGAAGAATGTGATGCTTAGATAAAGCACAAGTTTCACAAAAGAAATGTTTCATTCCATTGACAGAAAAATCTATTACATGAGATAACTTGTCAACAGAAGTGTGTCCCAATCTAGCATGTAGTAAATGCAATGTTTCATGCTGAGACTTATTAGCTACAGCAAACATGACAGTATTACAAACTTCAGGAAATTTATTCTTCCTAATGTTATGTACTACATCATAACTAGGTACTAGTCTATATAGGCCGCCAATCTTCTTTGCTTGTGCATGCACGACCTTACTGGAAAGGTCCTGAAAAATGCACAAGTCTTTAGTGAAACTGATATCTAGGCAAGAGTTTTCCAACAATCTTCCCACAGATAACAAATTCTGTGTGAAGTCAGGAATAATAAGCACATTATAGAGAATTATATGAGGATGTAGATGCATTCTGCCTGCCTTATGCACTATTTTAATTGTACCATCAGGTAATCCTACATGAACAGGTCTATCTAGCAAATGAATATCAGTCAACATGTATTCATGTGGAGTCATATGATCAGAAGCTCTTGTGTCAACAATCCAATCATTTAAACATATAGAATGTGCAGCAACATTAACTTGAGAAGTTGAGATTATACCTGCAAAGTTTAGAGATGGACTTGCAGATTTCTCAGTGTAATTCTCAGAAAAAGTCTTCATAACTTGCTGATAAATGGAGTTGGCAATCCCATTAACAGTCTTAGGATCAATACCAGTACTTGCATGCTCATTTGCATGATCAGTTGCAGCTGCAGAAGTATTGGCCATGTTAGCAGGAGAAAAGTAAGCCTCTTCTTCATAATAATCCAGAGGTGAATAATCCTCTTCTTCTTGCTGATAAAATGGCTGAGTATTAGTTGCAGTGTTTGCAGCATAACCTCCTCTGTAACCTCCTCTCCTGTAAACATTCCTGCCTCTTCCAAAATGCACATCAGGAGCTCTGCTAGAATAGCCTCCTCTTCTACCTCTTGAGAACCTATTGTTCATAGTCCCCATTTGCCTCATAAGATCATAGCAGTACTCCCTAGCATGTCCCTTCTTTTTACAATGACTGCAGGTTTTGAGTCTGTTACAATCAGAAATAAGATGTCCAGTAGCCTGACAGTTATCACAGACCTTGATTCCTACTTTGGGTGGTGAATCAGTGTCCAGTTTTGGCCTCTTGCCATTACCAGACTGAGTTTCAGCATTCCTGCCAGCAGCATAAGCATTTGCTTCTGCTAGCACATCAACAGCTTCAGCTATTTGCTTCTGCCTCTCAATTTGTTGCAGAATAGAAAAAGTTTTGTTGAGAGGTGGCAAAGGTTCCATAGACAAAACATTTGTCTTAACTGACTCATAACTACTGTTTAAGCCCATGAGAAACTGTATGACCTTAGCCTGAGAATCTCTGTCTAACATTTTCTTGAGAATATGACAAGTACAAGCATCTAATGCACCACAACTACACATTGGAATGGGGTCAAGACTATCTAAGGCCTCCCATGTCCTCTTCAACTTGCTGTAGTACTCAACCAAAGATGTACCAGCTTGTGCAGTATCAGACAATTCTCTCCTTAACTGATAAACCTCCACATTATTGATTTGTCCATATCTTTCCAACAATTCAGTCCATAGTTCCTTAGCACTATTAACATATTGGACACTTTCCTTAATTTCTTCAACCAAAGAGTTAAGAATCCATTGCATAACCATGTAATCACATCGCACCCAACGCTGATACTTTGCATCAGTTTTAACAGGACATTTACAGGTTCCATCAACGAAACCGTCTTTGTTTTTAGCAATCAAAGCAATGTAAACATCACGTTTCCAGGAAAGAAATTTTGTGCCATTAAATTGATTAACAACAATTCGATGCGAAGGTTGATCAGATTGTGAGAGAAATAAAGGATCATCAAAGGCAGCATAAGATGCAGAATTATCAGTAGAAGACGTAGAAATTGAATCAGTCATAATGAATGATCGAATTTTGTGAATGATTGAATTTTGTGGATGAAATTGAATGAAAGAACAACGAAGATCACAGATTACAAACGATCGTAATCAAATCACAAGAAACACAGAATTACTGTGTAGATTCACTAATCAACAGACTAAAACAGTGAATCTTGGATAAAAGATGAAATGCGGAAGCGAAATTAACTAATCGCGAAGAATATACCTCCAAAAGAGAAGAAATTCAAGCAATTTTCCAGAAAAATCCAGAAAAACCGGAAAAGAAATCAACAATTGACGCTGAAAATGACGATAATCGACGAAACTGAAGCAGGAAATCACTTCGAGCAGTCCAGAAAACCTCAGGATCGTCACCTATGGCGACTGATACCATGTGAAACTAGTGTGAACGCCATTGTAGTGAACCCTAGAGCTTGAGGAAATGTAAACAGAGGTAAATAAAAGGTAGTTGTATTATTGATATCTTAATCTGTTATGTACACATGTGCTATATATATACAAGTATGTTTGTTATAACAACTCATTTACAGCTGTCTAACTAACTATGTTAGCTGTACACAAACTAACTAACTCACAGGTTTTAATAGCGCAATTCTAACAACATATTCACACTTTAGATAGAGAATTGAAAAATACAAATTTTTTAAATTAAAGGTTTTTGTATTTTACTACTAAAGGCATCAAACTATACGAAGAGACGGAATAAAAACACATGAACATCAATCCAAGAGAATGAGGGATTCGAAACTATGATCTATTATTCAAAAATACCGAGTCTCACTAATCACTACATATTACATAGTATTAGGTTAGTCGACGTTTACATACGAGTTTGTACCAATAATATGACAACAAAAGAGTAGTTATGGAGTTATGGTAAACTTATACGTAAGTATGACTAATTTGCCTACCACATAATAATATCCTGAATTTGTGCTCTAAAGTTTATCATTATCTTGCAAAAGAACTTACCAGAACCACTAAAGAAGCATCATATTGTGACATTACATGAATTTTTCAAAATCTAATCAAAGTGATTGTGATTAGGTAAACTTCACAACAAGAGACAAAAATATTCAAGATTCAACTGATGTCATTCCACAACTAATTAAAGCATCATTTTATCTTCAGCTTAATCAACTAGGTTATTATTCATTGTCAAAATTGTCAATCAAATGATGTTTTACCTAACATGAGAATAGTAAATCTTTCTTAAAATCGTCTTTAGTGTTAAACTGATCTAAAAATATGAACTCTGATTAATAATGATTATTAGTCGGGTATATGAGTTGATTCTAGACATATTTCACGTTTACAACTAGCTGGTAAATGGGTCAATCGGGCTATGTTTGGGCCGGTCATTTGGGATTCATGTTCTTTTCAGGTTAATTGTTTCAAGTTATTTGTGAATAATAATCAATTTAAAACAACAAACACTCGAGTTGAGTTATACTGGATCGGGTCAATTCGGGTGCGGATCTTAAGTTCAGGTGTTGCGTCGGGTCAATTTTGCGAGGTTTACTTACAAGTTACAACCACCTAAATAAAAAATTATTAAAGTGTTGACATAATGTTGGGTAAGTCAAAAACAGTTTATTTGTACTCTTTCCGTCTCGATCATTTGTTTATCTTTGGCACAAAGACCAATGAAAGAGGATAAGACTAATTATTTGATGACAATCAGACCAAAATTGAGTGTGAGAGATCAAATTGTTCATCGAAAGCATTCCCAGAAATAGAATTGACTGAGACACCCAAAATTGAATAAGTAAACAAATGACCGTGAATCGTGATAGAGGAAGTATTGCTAGCACGTGGTTAAAATTGTGAACATCCGATGTCTTTGATTGCAATTTGCAGGAGATAGTGAGACACCGGGATAATATTGTTCTAGTGTTGAGTATGTTGACACAACTACAGAAGTATAGATATTTGTTTTCCAAAGTGAAAAGTCTTGGTCTGAGAGATTAAACTGAGGTTAAATGTCAACATTTAGCACTATTATTTTTACTTTAGAGAAATGGAGTAATGACTAAGGTCAATGAGGTGGGCATATCAACATTAATACTTGTGGATTAAGATCTCGGAATCATAATGTAATCATAGTTTAAGCTTAAAGTAAGTCGCATTTCACAAGAATTTTTTCCGTATCATTTTTTCCTAGTAGAGGCCAATTCGTGGATAATTTCATTTTTGGGACCATTTCTCGAGGCCGTTATACATTTTTGTATGATTAGAGTTCATATCGGTTAGATCTTGATAGAAAATCAAACTAAAGAGTTAAGGACTCTAGATTTTAATACGTGCCTTCCAACTTAAATATTGTTATAGCATACGTTTTTTTTAATCATATACGGTTTTAACAATGTATCAAAATTACAACTAGTCTTCCTTAAGATAAAAACAACCGTCTTAAACTCTTAATAATAGAACGGGCCAAATATCACCCCATATGGGCATATAATAATACGGAGTACAAATTTATTGTTTTGCTTGTCTTATTCCTCTCACATAAGCATAGAAGACAAATCTATTATTCTACTTTTTGGTGACCCAAGGGAACACCCGAATACCCTGCAAGTCCGGGGACCAGGTAAGTCATCAAAGTTGCCCTTGATGGCAGGTAATACCGCAACACTCCCGTGTAGGGAGTCGAACCCGGGACCTCTCAATTCATTGCCATATTGCAACGCTTTGAGCACTCTCGCACTCAACTACACTCAAGCCACTTTGGTTCTATTATTCTACTTTCTTATTTCTTTCCCATGAACATATTTTACTAGTCTTAAGCTTACAATCGATATAAGCGTCTTAAATGAGAATTAGCTATTTTGATTCTTTTGCTTGTCTTACTCCTATCACATAGTGCTGAACTCTGGGCCATTCATGGTTGAAATTAGCTATTTTGAACACTTTTATGTAAAATATGATACATCATCGAGTCGGGTCAATTTGGATCAGATCAGTCTTGTTCGCAAGGATTTGGGTAAGATTGGATCAAGTCGGGCCATTTCTGTTTCAGACCATTTTCAGGTGGGTTGTTATCAAGTTATTTGGGATTGACTGTCAATATGCCATAATACAGATTCGGATTTCGAGTAAAATTTGGGTCCTCAATTTGAGTGAAGTTTCGGCTCTAGTTGTGTTATTCAGACTGGGTGAGAGCGGTGCGGGCTCTGGTTTTGCAGGGTCTAATGAAGGAGATGCGAAAAAGCAAATAAAGAAAGCGGAACAATTTAAAGATATGGCCCCTAATTTCACCGCCACCCTTTCACATGCACTACCTAATTATTAGGGTCCCTTCATATTGCATGTGATGAAGCAACATATTAAACTGATCCAAAGAGGCTCAATTTTTTAAGGGTCCCGATTTTCGCAGTACACATTTTACTCAACACAGTACACTGTTGACAATTTTACCCATTTCATTTCCCCTACCATTTTCTCTCTCTAATTTCTCTCTAATGTTTTCTCTCTAATGTCAAAATATCAATTCATATGAAATTTTTCTCCTATTTCAAATCTCAAATTCAATTTCAAATCATATCAATTCCCGTATCAATTCATATCAATTCATTATAGTACATCTTAATTAAGTTACACTCTAAACCCTAATTTATCCAAAGTGATAACTGTACTACGTCTTTGTACTGCGCCATTTTTTAATACACGGCTGCCATCTTCACCGTCGTCCCAGTCTCGTCGGCTGCCATCTTCACCGCCATATTAGTCCTCCAACGCCTGCTAACCACCAACAAACCGCTGGCAGCCGTAATGAACACCAAAAAACCCACCATAGTACATCTTAATTAAGTTACACCCTAAACCCTAATTAAAAAAGAAACTAAATTACATGTTCGTCACTTGAATAATCGTTCATAATTGAAGAATTTTAATTTTATTGTAGTTGAAGATGAGTAAGGTTTCGGTGTTAGAGAGAAGAGAGAGAGATTAAGGTTTACGGTATTTTTAGTGAAGGGCAAACAAATGGAAAATTTGGGGGAAAAAGTACTGTATTAAGTAAAAAGCGTACTGCGAAAATAAACTACTCCCTCTAATCCAATCCAAACTCCCCACTCACCTTTTCAAGTCAACCTTGCTAAATTTTGACATCGATTAAATTTAGTAAAATTTTTAAAATTTATGCGTAAAATTGACATATTTACGTTTGTTATAAAAAGAGGTTTCGGAAAATTATAATTTCGACACAAAAAAGTAATATATAAATGAAGAAAAACGTGGTCAAAGTGTCGTCTCGTAGACCGTAAAAAGTCAAGTGGGGAGTT
>JAGPOY010001392.1:7898-25481 GCA_018983105.1 Silene uniflora
TCAAATCCAGTTGGACCAGTTTCGGTTTACAAGGTAACTATCAAGTCGAACTTCAAATGTTTTGAGTCCAACTATTTGAATCACACAAAAACCATAATAATATATTTTAAATGATAAATACAATAGTTTATGACAAGTATATATGCTTATTCACAGGTAGTTATACAATATAGATATGTGATTTATTGCTTTTCTCTTCATTTTACTATTTTCTTTCCTCAACTTTTGTATGGTGTACAATTTTGCATAATAGTTTACGGATCCATTCATGGTATGTAGGCATGTAGCGATACTGTCATGAGCAATTATAAAGTAGTTGTACTTCATACAACCATTTTATGTAAGAAATTATACTAAAGTTATTGCTATTTCGTATTCTTTAGACATAAACAAGACTTAAGTACATATACTAAAATAAGTACACAAAGTGATTGCTCACCATCCCCCATACAACATATGGAAATCCTCCCAAAGCATAGAGAAGTAGTCCAAGAGCAAATTGGTGTAACAAGTATGTACTCCTCATAAACTTGTAAAATTTCTGTCCCTTTAAGTCTTTTACAATGCATGATCCACATCGCTGAAAAAATAGGCGCATATAAGGAAGAAATGTGTAATAATATTGCAATTTACAAGAAGTATTTAATCATTGTTGTCGGCCTTAATTAATACGCAAACACAACCTAGAGAAAACTAGTTACATATCTTAAGTAGGTAAATTTGAGCCACTGGAGAAACAATAATATCATCTTTGTTCAATCAATGGTAACTCTGTGTTTTTTCAAATTCTACATGTTAACCCTACTTTTCAGAGAATACACAGGGTAACCCTCAACTCTAATAATAAGTCTTGTCGTGACCCTAAACTTTTTTTCCGTCAATTTTGTCGGTTAATAAGTATGTGACGTGGCCTATTGGATTTGGGATTTACTACAAGGTAACCCTATGGCTTTTCTAATGCTACAAGATAACCCTATTTGTTTTTTGTGTTTTTTTTACAAAGGAAACACTCTTAAAAATATTTCCTTAGTTCTTCAATCTATCATTCATAGCACGTTTTTTACTCGATTACTCCAAAAAAATGTCAACTCTTATTATCATTATCTCTTTAAGGTATCAATAATATCATTACTATAAATCTCCAAAAATAGGGGGTTCAATAATTAACAAAGAAATCCACTATTTAGCCCAATGTTTACAAATGAGTCTCCACTGATCCTCAATTGTACCCAACTTTATTGTGCGAATTTGTCGAATAATTGAAGTGAGTCATTGTTGTATTTACAACAATTTCAATTTTGGGGAACTTGATGAGGTTTCAAAAAAAAAAGTTTTTTAATTAGATTAAACCAATAAATCAAAATTTGGATTGATTATTATAATACTTGGTATGAAGTACTTTTATTACTTTGATATTTATAATATCTTGTCGGGAACTTTTTGATATAGAGCCATGTTCTTACTAGATTTTTCTTTCAAAACATGGTTAATTGAAGGGTCATGAGGGTAGATTTGACAATTCCGCTCGCTTCATTCTTCTCCTATAAAAGGGTAAAGATCTGTTGGGTCTAATTGAGTAAATTTGTGAAAAGAAGATTAATTAAGGGATTATGTTTTTAAACACATGCGTTTTGTGAAAAAGTAGGGTTATGTTGTAGAATTTTTAAAAATATAGGGTTACCGTGTAGAAAATCTCAAAATTTAATTGGCCAGGTCACATATTTAACGGACAAAATTGACGCAAAAACAATTTAGGGTCACGGCGATACATATTGAAAGAGTTCAGGTTTACCGTGTATGTTCTCTGAAAAATAGGGTTACCATGTAGAATTTGAAAAAACTATAGGGTTACCACGTAGAAAAACCTTTTTTTTTTTTTTTTTTTCTGACACAGAGTGAGAGTGGAAGAGAGCGACTGATTTTATCTCATATACAAAACACAAAATTTTCAACTTGCAAATGAAGATAAGTCAAATGACCCAAATTGTTTTTAGAAAGTTCATTTCAATTTGTAAGCAACAACTTAGCATTAATGAAATTAGATAACAATTTTTATGTATATATTATACCTAGTTCAATAATGTCATACCTAATTTATTTTTATGTATATCTAAATTTGAGATTCTAAACGCGTCAACTTAAGTCAAGGATTTAAGATATGAGATTTAAAATATAACATGATGTAACTAATCATGAGTCAATTATTTGAGCTGGAGAAACAATAATATCATGGGTTATTATCTAGCTAAAATATTATATGGACTATGGAGTAGTAGACATACTTTTCTTAATTGTATTGCAAAATCAAATAGTATGATTCTACGGAAAAAGTTCATACATCAGATGCTACATCATACCTAATATGTAACTGAGTTTATGTGCATTTTTTCTTAGCTATATGTAATGTTTTTGAGTTATATTGTAATTTTTGAGCTAAATATTCAAGTGAAGAAACTCAGAAACTCAATAGTAAATCTCATAATCTTTAAAACAAAATTCAAAAACTTTATAATATATCTCATATACTGCACTATCACTTGTAGACTTGTACTACATAAGATGCATAGTCTACTTACAGTAATTTTACGCCCTCTTTTTTGTATATACGACGTTTATGTTTTCGAGGAGACCTTTGACTTTAATTTTTACAAAAATATTGTAGTCCAAAAATTACACCATTAAATTTCTTATCAAAAGAGCTTTCATATGAGTATATGTTTCATGATTTTTTTTTATTAAAAGATATATTGAAGAGAGAAAGGAGTGTTTCGAAAAGTGAGAAAGAAATATATTAAAAAATAAAGGAACTATTAAATATGAGGGAGAAAAATCCTTGTACATTAGGACATATATGAAACATGTAATTTAACTCAACATAAGCATTACCTTTTCAGCAAGGGCATCGGCGTCAAAGAGCCAATTGATGTGACTGTACCAGAATCCTTCAATTGGACTATGCGGATCTCGTTTAGTGTCCGTAAACTTATGGTGGTATCTATGTGTTCTTACCCATCCAATTGGGTCTCCCTGTTCATTTGATAGCACACTCATTAGAAAATAATAAATCTCATATAAATTGAAGGAAAGTAATGCTTGATTTTCATTGATTATGAAATTGAGTATAAATACAATTACAGTGAAAGATACTATCCTAATTACACGATGATATTTACGCTAAATAGAAGATACACAATCACATGTAAATAATAAACTTATTTACAGAATATATTCTAATATATTCTAACACATCCCCGTAGTCGAAGCGGAAGGGAGACGGACGTTAAGACTATCCCGAAAATCGTCGAACAAAACATAAGGTAGACCCTTTGTAAAAATGTCGGCAATTTGCGAACGGGACGGAACGTGACGGACACGGACATCACCACGAGCTACTTTTTCTCGAACAAAGTGGATGTCGAGCTCGATATGCTTAGTGTGCTGATGTTGGACGGGATTGCCAGCGAGATATATAGCGCTAATATTGTCACAGTAGACAAGAGTGGCCTTGGCAAGCAGATGATGCAACTCAAGGAGTAAGTTTCGGAGCCAACAAGACTCAGATACAACATTCGCGACACCGCGGTACTCGGCCTCGGCACTAGAGCGAGACAAAGTAGGTTACCGTTTTGAAGCCCAAGAGACAAGATTATCTCCCAAAAAAACACAGTAGCCACTCGTAGACCGGCGAGTGTCAGGACAACCAGCCCAGTCAGCATCGGTGTACGAAGTGAGAGTGTCTGGTTTGGAAGAGCCGATCCAAAGACCGTGCTTGAGCGTGCCCTGAACATACCTGAGAACCCGTTTAAGTGCGTTCATGTGCGAGTCCATAGGATTATGCATGAAAAGACACACTTGTTGGACCGCATAAGAGAGGTCAGGACGAGTAAATGTCAGATACTGTAATGCCCCAACAAGACTCCTATAAAGCAAGGGATCAGAGCAAGCTGTGGTAGAGACCGAACTGAGCTTGGGTTTGGTGTCAACAGGGGTGGCCGCGGGCTTACAAGAAGACATACCTGCTCGTTCAAGGATGGCAGCGGCATATTTGGACTGGGATAGCAGCATACCCGAGCCATGGCGATGCACAGCAATGCCCAAAAAATAGGCACATTTAGTCCACTAACTAGCCTCGTTTTACATGCTATTGTGACAATTAGGGTCGTTTTGTATATCTTTAGCTTCGTATTTGCTCTTCTGTGAGTTTTTTGTGTCATTTGTAAGAAAAGAGCGCTAACCTTGCATAAATGGAGCATTTCAGAGTTAGATGGAGGCATCTAACGACCAAACATCAAGAGGAGATAAAAGCTACGGACCCGTAGGCCAATAAATCAAGTTTTCGGGCAATGAAGGAGCAATCCCCACGAGTCCACGACCTAGGAGCAATCTACACGAGTTAAGGGGCAGCCAAGGCCCAAGGAGAAAGACACAACGATCACTTGTGCGAGTCAGTGCCTGACTCGAGCAAGGCGACCAATGACTCGAGCGAGTCATATCTCAGCTTGAGCGATTCAGCTGGCAGCGTTGGCCATTTACAAGCCAATCCCCACGAGCTGCACTGGAGCCTAGCACGCGATGGATTCTCTTAATGGGTCAACACTTCATTTAAGCCCCTAGTTAACCCTAAACATGTACTAACTATAAATACCCTCTTGTAATTATTTAGAACTATATCATATTAGACTACTATTAGCTACTGAAAACCCTAGATAATTAGATTAATCTTTCTATAATTATTGCACAATTCATTTTAGATCTAGGTTTGTACTCGGAGATTTCTTTGGTTTTTATTGAAGAAGGTGACAATTCTTCATCATAAGGATTTCTTCTATTGTTCTCCCATTTTATTGTTCATCTGTTTAGTTTGTATAATTCCTTAATCTCTACTTAATCTTTTGTTAATCTTTTTTTAATTACCTTGCTTAATAATCCTGTTTACCTTTGTTATAATTTTTGACACCATTGTTGACATGTTAATCATGACACATAGTGAATAGTCTCTTAGATAGGGTTAATGGGGAATTAGGGGATGATTAAAGGGTAGATCCATGATTAGTGAGCCTATATTATTGATTGAATGTTATGGTTTCAACTAGTGCACATGTTTTTTTTTTGGAAAGGTTAAGTATATTAATATCCACCAAAGAGTACAAGAGTTCAATAGTTACATCAAATCCACATTAAAGAATGAATGAAATAAAGCTATACAAAATCAATAGCCTAAACTAAGCTATATTTTGCATCCAATTCTTGTCACGTTGCTTCAATTTTGTTTCATTCAATATTTCAAATCTCAGCTTGACATTCTTCAATACTTGCTGCACCACAAACTCAGGTCGTTTCACCATGGCATTCATTCTTAGTTCATTTCTGACAAGCCATATCTGATAATGCAATGCCACAACCCAAGCACCCATATATCTCCTTTGCAATCTGGTAACAGAGCTACATCTCGAGAACCACTTGACAATATCAGTAGCAGGCATCCTGATTTTCAGCTTGGTCTGCAAGATGTGCATACACGTCCTCACATACAAACATTCAGTAAAAAGATGAGTATGGTTCTCAAACTTACTTTCACAGATATCACAGAATAGGTTATTAGGCACCCCCATCCTAACCAGCCTATCCTTAGTTAGCAATTTCTGATGTTGAATTGCCCAACCAATGAAAGCAGCCTTAGGAAGGTTTAAGGAATTCCAGCAAAAGTGAACCCAGGTCACTTTTGGCTGCAAAGGTCTTAGCCAATGGTAACCATTATGCACTGTATAATTAAGCTGACTGTTCAACCACATATCCTGAGTGTAGGCTTGCTTAAACTTGTTCATAATGAGAGCAATCTTTCTCCAAGACCAGCTGCAGTCTGAAGGAGGAGAATATCCAGACCAGTGCTGCCCTTTTAAGTAAACATGATTCATCCACTTCACCCACAAATGGTCTTTTTTCTTTGCAAGCCACCATACGTACTTTCCCAATAAGGCAACATTCCACAGCTTAATATTTTTCAACCCCAGACCCCCTTCATTCTTAGGAGTATAACAAGTAAGCCAACTCACATTTGGGCTCTTCACATATTCAGCCTTGCCTCCCCATAAGAAATTACTACACAAGGAATTTATTCTCTTAATGATGACATTTGGAATTAAGAAAATGGTAGCCCAGTAGCTATGAAGAGAAGCCAAAACAGATTGAACTAAGGTCAGTCTTCTTGCATATGAAAGGTGTCTGTTCCCCCAGCCTCTAATTCTAGCTACAATTCTGTCAGTTAACTTGAGACCTTTATTTTTTGATAATTTTTTAGCAGAAATTGGCACTCCAAGATATTTGAATGGTAGCTGACCCCTTTTAAACCCTGACACCTGAAGGATGTTGCTAATATGAGAGGCCTTCATACCATTAAAATAGATTTCTGATTTTCTCTTGTTGAGCTGCAATCCAGAGGCAGCAGAAAAAGTGGAAAAAAACTAGTGCACATGTTATGTTTGATGAAATGTTGGATTGACAACCTTGCATGAATCTCTATATATTTAACTTCTCCTATAAGATCGAGAGCCTTAGGAGTAGTTAGACCACACATGATGTTGATAGGGAGACCAGGTGTACGAGAGCTAAACTCAACCTAGGTGGGACCGTAAGATCGAAAGACTCGATTCTAACCCGACTACAAGTTTGATTGATTTTAGACTCATAGATGTGAATCTCCCTTAGATTTCCATATGTCCCATGACACCCTAGTGTTTTTAGTCATTTGTTTACACCCCTACTTTCATTACTTGCTTAGTTTTCATTTGTTTACATTTTTAGTTATTTCTTGTAATAGTTTAGAATCCAACCATAAACCCAATTTGTGACATAAGACATTACTATTTGCATTGATAACTCTTCAATAAACCCTCCTTTGAGATTTGATCTTTATGTACATGCTATGCTTGTTTGTTGAGTATAAATAATGTTTGATTTGGGTTAAAACAACGACCTAACTGAATTCTAGCAAGAATTAGGACCGCTCAAACTGGTGCCGTTGTCGGAGACGGTGTATACTTGAATTGATATCTTAAATTGCTTTTAGTTGTGTCTTTCTTGCGTTAGGGAACCTAGTTCCTTAAGATAGTTCTAATCATTTTCTTGTATTTGATGTTTTGCACGCCTAGGAGGTTTCAACAAGGCAACTGATTGCTTATTGACCCCAAGATTGAGAGGACTTTGAGGGGTATAAGAAGAGCTTTTAAAAACTTTGGAGGTGCATCTACTTCAACTACGGAGGAGTCTACTTTTTCGGGTGTTGGCGGACTTGTGGGTATTGGGATTACCCATGTGGATAGTGTTAATTTCACCAATCCTTTTGCAAAAGAAGGAGAAAATAACCCAATTCCAAACTCAATTCTAAATAACCCACAAAATAACCCACCAGAGATGCCTAAACTTTATTCCCACTAAATTCACAATGAAGATACTTTACCAAATGACACCCCCACATCCGCTCTTCTAACCGGGAATTTCTTTGCCAAGTCGGCCTTTATCCAACTTTCGCAAATGATCCAATTCGGGGGGATGCCAAGTGAAGATCCACATCTACACATGGAAACATTTTGTGACTATTGTGATGCCATATCACAATCCGGAGTAACACAAGACTAAATTAGATGGGTACTTTTCCTTTTTTCATTGATTGGAAGTGAAAAACAATGGCTCAAGAGTTTAAATAGAGTAAGCCTTGGTATAAACTCTTATAAGAAGCTTGCATTGGCCTTCTACCAAAAGTTTTATCCATCGGAGAAGACCAACATGCATGTTGAGAGCCCAAATTACCGGGTTCAAGCAAAGAGGCGAAAAGTCACTATATGAAGCATAAGAATGTTTCAAATCTATTTGTCGCTCTTGTCCCCACCATGGATTATACGAATGGTTCTTAGTGCAACAATTTTGGAATTGATTTTTTGAAGACTCTAGGAACATATTGAACATGGGGCTAATGGAATGTTTACCTAGGTGGATGAATACCAAACATGGGGCAAGATCGAGGAGATGGCGGTTCATAATTCCCAATTTAGTAGGCCTCGAAAGGCTACTAAAGGAGGAAGACATGAGGTGGACTCTTGCAGCAGGAGCTGACAACCATGGCCTAGCCATTTCCAGTAGTGGCCTAGGCCAGGAAAGCCATGGCCAGGACATAGCAGGCCACGGCCTCAATTTCAATAGCCAAGGCTATGCCAAGCCAAGCCATAGCCAAGCCACTGAAAGCCATGGCCTATTTCCTTGCAGCATTGACCTGGCCAACAAGCAATCTAGCCCAGGAATCTCAGGCCATCGAACCCAGTTCCAAGCCAGAGACCAGTTGCCACCATGGCAAACTGGGTCCCTATTTTTCTAAGCCACAAATCAAGTCCAAGGAGCCACCCTAGCCAAAGCACTGCACACCACAAGAATTTTCAAAAACTGAAGACTGAAAGCAGCATGTGATCTTAAAGCATTTTTTCCATTTTTGGCTAAGCATTTGGGAAGGAGAACCTTGATAGCTTTTGGCCTTGTTTCCACAACTACAAAAGCCACCTAGAGCACGAAGTCCCACAGAGAAAAGGACTCCAAACCTTTCCCATACTCAGCCAAAAAAGGAGTCAGAACCAGTCACTGTCACAACTGCTCTCCCTTTTGTTTTACTTCAGTTTTCACCTTTGCTTTTACATATTTACCTTTGTAAAATATTTATTTATGCTTTCAGTAATTTGTAGATGTAATCTTGGCTCTTGGATGTAATTTTTAGTGTTCCCTTAAGTGCTGAACAAACCAAAGCAGGCCTATATAAGGACCTTGCTTCTATCAGTTTCAGGGAGACTTTGTTGAATGAAAATCATTGAGAATTCTCTCAAATTATCAAATCTTCTTTAACTTAGTTGAGTCTTAGTTAGAAGTCAGATTTAATATCTTCTTGTGCTTGCTTAGAAGGTGATTAAGGATCTTTGGTGAGTGTTTGAATTCAGTCTGTGCTTGCTTGATTGTATTTGAACCTCATTGTCTGTCAGAATTAGTTTAACTCTGTGATTGCTTGAGTTAGATTAATTTTGATGCCCCAAATTAATAGAGTAATTTCTTGTGCTTGCTTAGAAATTATTTTGTTAATTATATCCCCTGAATCAGACCAAACAAATACCATAAAAGTCACCCTGAGTTCAGTTCTTCATTTCTGTCAGAATTGTGTCTGTCAGTGACTGATAATCGAATTTTTAAAAATACTTAGAGGCCTTGGAAAAATCTGAAACTTGGTACAGTGTTAGTTCTTATATTAATCTGAATTGTCACCAAATGTCATGATTTTTAAAAATCATTTACTATTTTTAGTAAATTGCTGAAGATTATTGCATTCCTGAGTTTTTGTGTTTATCCTTGTTTGTCAGAACTGTCCATTTCTGTCAAGGCTTGGTTTTTACACTGAAATTTGGTATCTAGGAGCCAGGTTATAACACAACTCCATTTGTGTTAGTCCTGAGGTGAGGAAAAATCATAACTTTAACCCAACTACAACAAAAACACAAAAAACAACCCAAAGAGTGAAGAGAGATTGGCTGGTATTGAAGCCAGGCTTGAGAACTTGACTGCTACTATCGAAGCTTGGGTTAACAACCCAGAGAGAGACCCAAATCCTGGAGAGCAACCACCACCCTTCAGAGGAAGAGGCAGGGGAAGAGGGTTTGCAAGAGAAATGGGCAGGATGCAGCATCACCATGATATGTTTGAAACCAACACTGACTCAGATGATTCCAGGATGGGAGAAGGAGTCTATGATGCCAGAGACAAAGACATAAAGGTAGAACTCCCTTAATTTCTTGGTAATTTAAATCCTGGGGATCTCTTAGATTGGCTTAGATCTGTCTAGAGGGTCTTTGAGTTTAAAGGATATGATGATAGAAAAGCCTTTAAGGTAGCCATTCTGAAATTTAAGGGATATGCTTCTTTGTGGTATGATAGCATGAAACAACAGAGGTCTAGGGAAGGGAAAGAACCCATTAGAACTTGGTTTAAACTGAAAAAGAAATTAAAGGACAAGTTCATTCCTAGAGATTATACCCAAGACATATTCATTAAGTTAACCCAGCTGAAGCAAGACCAACAATCTATTGAGTCTTATTTGAGGAGCTTTGAGCAGTTAACTCTGCAATGTGAGGTTACAGAAAAGCCTGAGCAAAAGATTGCTAGGTTTGTTGAGGGGTTAGATCCCAAGATTGCTGGTAGGGTAAAGATGCAGCAAGTGTGGACATTTGATGAAGCTGTCAATCTTGCTATGAGAGTTGAAAAAATAGGAAAAACTAAACCTGCTACACCCAAATATCCAACCAGACCTTCATTCAGACCACCAACAACTACAAAACCACCAGAAACAACCAAACCAACCACCCAGAGTAGCTCAGATAAAGGGAAGGCCCCCATGAATACCAGAGTTAACCCACCTGTGGCCAGGGATAAGATTAAGTGCTTTCAGTGCCAGGGATTTGGCCATTTCAAGAAGGACTGCCCTTCTAATAGAGCTCTCACAGCTCTAGAAATTGAGGAATGGGAGAGAGAGGGCCTAGTTGAATATGAGGAGGATAAGACACTGGTGTTGGAAGAAATGGAGACTAGAGAGGGAGCTAATGAGGGACATGTTATTGCCCACCCTGACACAGGACATAGTCTAGTCCTTTGGAGGGTTCTGCAATCTCAACAAGCTCCACTAGAAGCTGAGCAAAGACCACTGATCTTTAGAAGCAGATGCACTGTACAGAGCATGGTCTGTAATCTAATTATAGATGGGGGAAGCTTTACTAATGTAACCTCCACTATTATGGTCACAAAACTGGGTCTGCCTACACAAGAGCACCCTCATCCCTACAAACTGAGGTGGCTAAACAAAAATTCTGAGGTCAAGGTTGATAAGCAATGCACTTTTTCCTTCTCCATAGGAAAGATGTATAAGGATGAAGTCCTATGTGATGTGGTTCCAATGGATGCCTGTCATCTGTTGCTTGTCAGACCTTGGGAATTTGACAGGAACACCACCCACCATGGAAAGGAGAATGTGTATATTTTCAAGCATCAGGGCAAGAAGGTCACTCTGACCCCCTTGCCACCAAATCAAAGGACCTATGGAAGCCCTAATATGCCAGAAGATATGAATGGAGTGTTATTCCTGTCTGAACCAGCCATGGTGAAAGAAATCAAGCAAGAGCAACCTGTTCTAATGCTGTTCTCCAAAGAAGTTAAGAAAGAGGGAGGCAGTGAGATGCCTGCAGAGGTACAACCCTTGATTCAGAGATACAAGGAGGTGTTTCCAAGTGAACTACCTAGTGGCTTGCCACCTCTGAGGGGAGTGGAACATCACATTGATCTGGTACCTGGTGTTGTACTACATAACAGACCAGCTTACAGGTGTGATCCCACTGCAACAAAAGAGTTGCAACACCAGATTGAGGAGCTAATGACCAAAGGGTTTGCCAGGGAATCATTAAGTCCTTGTGTAGTGCCAGCTTTATTGGTACCTAAGAAGGATGGGACCTGGAGAATGTGTACTGACAGTAGAGCAATCAACAACATTACTGTCAAGTACAAGTTTCCAATCCCTAGGTTGGATGATATGCTGGATGAACTTAGTGGAGCCACTATCTTCTCCAAGATAGATCTCAGGCAAGGCTACCACCAAGTCAGAATCAAGGAGGGAGATGAATGGAAAACTGCTTTCAAAACAAAGCATGGCTTATATGAATGGCTTGTGATGCCATTTGGCCTGTCAAATACACCTAGCACCTTCATGAGATTAATGACAGAGGTGTTGAGACCATGTTTGGGCAAGTTTGCTGTTGTATACATTGATGATATACTCATCTACAGCAACAATCTATCTGAACATTTACTGCACCTGGAATCTGTGTTCAGGTTACTCAAGGAACAAAAACTGTTTGGAAAGCTAGAGAAGTGCTCATTCATGGTCACAGAAGTAGCTTTCCTTGGCTACATCATATCCAGGAGGGGCATCTCAGTTGATCAGGAAAAGATAGAGGCAATACAGACGTGGCCAATCCCAAAACCATTACAGAAGTAAGGGGGTTCCATGGTCTGGCCTCCTTCTACAGGAAGTTCATCAAAAACTTTATTACTATTGTGCCACCTATCACTGAATGTATGAAGAAAGCGGATTTTCAGTGGACCAGTGAAGCTCAACAATCCTTTGAGAGGATTAAGAAACTCATGTATGAGACTCCAATTTTGAAACTACCTGATTTTGAAAAACTGTTTGAAATTGAATGTGATGCAAGTGGGGTAGGAATTGGAGCTATCTTAATTCAAGAACAGAAGCTTGTGGCTTACTTTAGTGAGAAACTGAATAGGGCAAAACTGAGATACTCTACATATGACAAGGAATTATATGCCATTGTGAGGTCTGTGATGCATTGGAGCCATTATTTGAAGCCCAAACCTTTTGTGCTTCACTCTAACCATGAGGCCTTGAGGTTCATCAATAGCCAACACAAACTCAATCACAGACATGCAAAGTGGGTTGAATTCTTACAATCATTCACTTTCTCCAGCAAGTACAAGGAAGGCAAGCTAAATGTTGTAGCAGATGCATTATCTAGGAGGCACTCTCTGCTGACAGTCATAGAACAAAAGATTTTGGGGTTTGAGTTCATGAAGGAGCTATATAAAGAGGACCCTGACTTCTCTGAAGATTGGATTAACCTCAATGAGGGAGGTCCAGCTAAGGGAAGCAAATATGTGTTTCAGAAGGGGTTCCTGTTCCATGGGAATAAGTTTTGTGTCCCCAAAGGATCCTACAGAGAGCTGTTAATCAAGGAGGTGCACTCAGGAGGATTGGGAGGACATTTTGGAGTTCATAAAACTTTGGAGATCTTGCAAGATCAGTTTTTCTGGCCCAGAATGATGGGAGATGTGCAGATGATTCTGAGGAGGTGTTCATTCTGTCAAATGGCTAAAAGTTCTTTCCAAGCAAGGCCCTATACACCATTGCCAGTGCCTGATAAACCATGGGAGGATGTAAGCATGGATTTTATTGTAGCCCTACCAAGGACACAGAGAGGGAAGGATTCTATAATGGTAGTGGTGGACAGGTTCAGTAAAATGGCTCACTTCATAGCCTGCCATAAAACTGAGGATGTTGCAGGAGTTGCTGAGCTCTATCTAAGTGAAGTGGTGAGGTTACATGGCATTCTAAAAACCATAGTGTCTGACAGAGACACCAAATTCATGAGCTATTTTTGGAAAACCTTGTGGAGACTGTTAAAGACCAAGCTGCTATTCAGCACTGCTTACCATCCACAAACAGATGGTCAAACAGAGGTCACAAACAAGACTTTGGGTAGAATTATGAGGTGCCTTGTTAGCAAGTCTCTGAAAGACTGGGATCAGAAACTAGCTCAGGCTGAATTTGCATTCAATAGAGCTCCTTCATCAACAACAGGCCACAACCCATTTGAAGTGGTTTATGGGGTTAACCCACCGATGCCTGTTGATTTATCATCTGTGCCTAAAGAATAGATGAATTGGGATGCAGAGAAAAGGGCTGAACAAATGCTGAAACTACATGACACTGTCAAGAAACAGATTGAGAAATCCAATGCAATGTATGCAAAATAGTCCAAGAATGCTAAGAAGAAGAGAATGGAATTTGAGGTGGGAGATATGGTATGGCTGCACCTGAGAAAGGAGAGATTCCCAGCAAAAAGAAAGAACAAACTAATGCCAAGGGCAGATGGCCCCTTGGAGATCCTTGAGAAAATTGGTCCAAATGCTTACAAAGTCGATTTTCCAGGTGACTATGGAGTCCATGGAACATTTACTGTGGGAGATCTAAGTCCTTATTATGGGGAGTCCGACACTGAGGAGGATCCAGGCTTGAGGTCAAGCCCTGTTCAGGAAGGGGAGGCTGCAGCAGGAGCTGACAACCATGGCCTAGCCATTTCCAGTAGTGGCCTAGGCCAGGAAAGCTTTGGCCAGGACATAGCAGGCCACGGCCTCAATTTCAACTGCCAAGGCCAGGCCAAGCCAAGCCATGTCCAAGCCACTGAAAGCCATGGCCTATTTCCTTGCAGCATTGACCTGGCCAACAAGCAATCTAGCCTAGGAATTTCAGGCCATCCAACCCAGTTCCAAGCCAAGGACCAGTTGCCACCATGGCCAACTGGGTCCCTATTTTTCTAAGCCACAAATCAAGTCCAAGAAGCCACCCTAGCCAAAGCACTGCACACCACAAGAATTTTCAAAAACTGAAAATTGAAAGCAGCATGTGATCTTAAAGCATTTTTTCCATTTTTCGCGAAGCATTTGGGAAGGAGAACCTTGATAGCTTTTGGCCTTGTTTCCACAACTACATAAGCCGCCTAGAGCACGAAGTTCCACAGAGAAAAGGACTCCAAACCTTTCCCATACTCAGCCAAAAAAGGAGTCAGAACCAGTCACTATCACAACTGCTCTCCCTTTTGTTTTACTTCAGTTTTCACCTTTGCTTTTACTTATTTACCTTTGTAAAATATTTATTTATGCTTTCAGTAATTTCTAGACGTAATCTTGGCCCTTGGATGTAATTTTTAGTGTTCCCTTAAGAGCTGAACAAACCAAAGCAGACCTATATAAGGACCTTGCTTCTATCTGTTTCAGGGAGACTTTGTTGAATGAAAATCATTGAGAATTCTCTCAAATTATCAAATCTTCTTTAACTTAGCTGAGTCTTAGTTAGAAGTCAGACTTAATATCTTCTTGTGCTTGCTTAGAAGGTGATTAAGGATCTTTGGTGAGTGTTTGAATTCAGTCTGTGCTTGCTTGATTGTATTTGAACCTCATTGTCTGTCAGAATTAGTTTAACTCTGTGCTTGCTTGAGTTAGATTAATTTTGATGCCCCAAATTAATAGAGTAATTTCTTGTGCTTGCTTAGAAATTATTTTGTTAATTATATCCCCTGAATCAGACCAAACAAATACCATAAAAGTCACCCTGAGTTCAGTTCTTCATTTCTGTCAGAATTGTGTCTGTCAGTGACTGATAATCGAATTTTTAAAAATACTTAGAGGCCTTGAAAAAATCTGAAACTTGGTACAGTGTTAGTTCTTATATTAATCTGAATTGTCACCAAATGTCATGATTTTTAAAAATCATTTACTATTTTTAGTAAATTGCTGAAGTTTATTGCATTCTTGAGTTTTTGTGTTTATCCTTGTTTGTCAGAACTGTGCATTTTTGTCAAGGCTTGGTTTTTACACTGCAACTCTATCACACAAATTAGTGTCGATCTTTGAGCACAATTGAGTACACACATGGATACCGTCAACCTAAAGCTCAAAGAAGCCATAGTCAAGTGCAAAAGACTTCCAATGCATCCAAATCAACACAACAAGTCAACGCAATAGTGATGGCAGTCGTCTTTACCAAGTGGAGTTTGTGAGAGTCCTAGGACATATGGACATAACCATAGTGAGTGTGGACTAACTAGTGAGCAAGTTAACGCGTTTCAAGCTAATAGAAGTGGAACTCCATATTCCAACTTCTACAATGAGAATACCAAGTTCCATCTAAATTTCTCCTGAAAAAGCCAAAACGTCCGAATCCCCCAACCACTACAAAATTATGTAACACCACCTCTAAGGAACCAAAATCAAGAACAAGGTTTTCAAAGAACAACCTTCTTCAACCAACAACAACAAGGATATCAATCCCAACCTTACTACAATCAAACCAACCTTTCACATCCAATGATCAATCCTTTTATATGCAAAAGGTGGTCTTGCAAACGCAAAAGATTCAACAACATTTATTCAACCAAATGCAAAAGGATAGCCAAGAAAAAGACATTGCCATCAACAACATTTTAGCACACAATAAGATGTTGGAGACCTAATTGTCTCAAATAGTTTCATCTAGCTCGCAAAGACAAAAAGGACAATTACCACCTGAAGGTAATATCCCTACTAAACATGAGACCGCTCATGTCATCCACTTGACGAATGACACATAATATGAGAGCGATAATGCCTATTGAGGAAGATATTGTTGAGGTAAGGCACAAGGATAAGGGTATGGTAGAAGGAAGAGTATTGGAGAAAAGGATAGAAGAGGAAACATTGAAGAAGAATGACAAAGTAGTAGAGTCCACTACAAATGAATCTTTGAAGAAGAAAAATGAAGAAAAGAACAAGAAGAATGAGGAGGAACCTATCATTATTAGTCTAGTTATGATCACTTAGATTCATTTCCCTCCCTTAAAATTTGAATCTCAAACTAATTAATGGAAAGGGGTAGATTTTAGAATTAAAATTACATAACAAATTATAGTTAATAGTAAATAAATTAAAAAGTAAGTAGAATTTTCCTTGACTTTTGCAGGTTTTTTTAGGAGGGATGTTACAATAACAACCCAGATATTTTGAGTATGTGATAAGACGGGTTTTGTACATTATAAGGCGGTCGATTAAGTCATTTCAGAAGAGCTAAACACGGTATTAAATGGGGTAGAATACGTCTATTTGTATCGCACTTGATTATTCTTATATCGAGTTATTTACACCGATTTGACCCGAGTATGGACGACGGAGCGGAACTGAGTAAAGCTTGGTGAATGGCTAACTAAGGAAGAAGATCACAAAGGAATAAGAAGCAGCTAAGAGAGTGTCGGGCGAGGCATAGGAGGCTGGTAGGAGATCAGGACCAGCCGGCAAGTGGTAGGCGAGCGGTAAGCGAGTGGTAGGAGACCAGACTCCACGAAGAGTACATCAGGAGAGTAGTCCTCCTCTTAGGCGAGTAGCGGGCGAGCCGCCAAGCGCTGAAGACGTGACTTTCCTTATTTCCGTTTTTTCTTTTATTTGTTTTATTAAAAGCCCTATTTATTTACTTAGACTCTATCTTTCATAATTCCTATTACGTATTATCATTGGAGACAAGAACCCTAATTCATCTGTTGCTTCGACAATTATGAAGAACTAATCCTCTCTTTCTTGGATCAAACAATTGAAGCTATCGATTAATTAATTGTGAGATTGTTCTTTCTTTCGTTATTTCTCAAGTATTGGTTAGTCTCTTGCTCGTATTTTATGATTATTGTTTCTCTTTCTAATCTGATCAATTAGTAATGGCTTTAATTAATCTATTGCATGTTTAGAAATTGAATCCGTAATTGTTCAATTAATCTAGACTAAAGTAGCAAACTTTACCCTAATAATTTGTATGCGTTTCATCGTTATTAGGACGAAGTAGAGACTAAACATATAATTGGAATCGTTAACCGTGTGTGTTAAAGATCGTTATCTTTATTGCTTCCTTGGATTGTTATTGCTGTTGTTGGATTAAATCTAGACGCTTGGCTTAGATTGTTCAATAATTCGGGTCTTCTAATATCGCGTTTCGAGTTAGTTGACTATACTTAAGAGGAAGAAGGAAACACTTATTTCCACAATAGAGTACTTGAGAGTAATCGAATTAAAGACAATCGAAGACCAATTAGTTTGTTGATAGTGGATGTTTGTTGACCCAAGACCTTTTAATCATCTGAACTCATCTTATTTACTTCGTCTTATTAGTCATTAGCTGAGTCAATCAACAACCCCCCCCCC
>JAGPOY010001393.1:0-17582 GCA_018983105.1 Silene uniflora
TCCTAATCCACCGCCAAGTAAATGAGCTTCAACAGTAGCCTTTAATTACCATATCAAACATTGATAAAAGGAAAACAGCAAATGTTGATGCAAGGATATCATGGCAGGCTGAAAGTAAACAAATTTAAAACCAGAATTATAGCCTAACGATTATGATTCTCAGTAGCATCAATTGGGTGCCAAAAGAGAGTTCACACTGCAAAAAATGTAGCCAAGTCTCAATCCACTCAGAATCCAAGGAAAATCTGAAGGGAGAGAACCAAGGCCTTTTGTCATGTACGGAACTACATACATTTCAAAGGAATGATAACCCTTGAAAGCTGAATGGAGCTCCAGCAGAAAAACATTGTCCACCCACTGCCACTTTTATGACTCTACAACACAATGCTATATCTTTTCTGGCAACGTGAAAGTTTGACCTTTTAGTATAGTTTTGAGATACTTGAAAAAAAAAAAAAAGGTCAATAAGATGTATTTGAGATGTGATATTAAATTGTACTTTGTTTTAAGCATAACATGACAATGACGTGTAAATTCATAGGATAATCATAGTGATACACAAGCCATAAGACAACAAAGGAGTAAGAACACTACCTTGGAGAGAGCAGGTATGCCCAATATCTTTAAGAGTGCAGATACTTTAGTCTTAAGCATCTCATTTTCAATGTCCGTTAACTCCCCGAAGTTTAAAAATTCAATATTGTCAGAGTACTTAAATTCTTTCTTCAACTCATCATTATCACACCAACAAACCAAGCCAAACGACGGGTGCAAGGAAACCCACTTATCTTGTAATGCTGGAAGCACAGTGTAATCCAACTGTGAGAGACACTCCTTCAAGCTATTCAAATCATCAGGACTAAGCACACCACAACTCAAGCCATCTGACCACTTAAGAAGAATTTGGAAAACCTGGCACATGGAATATTACATTAAAAATCCATGTTAATGTTAGAGCAAATCAAGCACGTTAATTAGAAAAATAGAAGTCCTTTCTCCAGGGTATTTGGATACAATAGCAGGAGGCAGGAGGAAGGGTGTTTTTCTTCCATATCTTTCCAAAATGGAAGGATTTTAAATTTGCTTGGAGGAAGGAAAATGAATCCCTCTATAGTTCTGTCTACTCCATTTCACGTCAACCAAGCATGCTATCCAAACAAAGGATTTTCCTCCCTCCCTTTTCCTCTGAACCCCTCCATCCCAAAAAGGGGTAAGTTGAAGATGAATAACGTGCGATGTACACATACACTTTGTAATACAAAAGAAAGAACTCTATTTCATTTTTTTAGATTATCGCCATCCACCACTCAAGTGACATTAGCGTCACTAATATAAAAATATTATTTCACATCTTTTTACCCATTTCGATCAAAACACTTAATTTCATTTTCCCATCCCATTGATGAAATTTCGATGACATTCTCTCTCATTCCTTTTTATTTTTTCCCTTGTGCTTTCTACCCACTTACACGCTAACACGTGGCAGGTTGCAGAAAGAAGAATGTCGCGACCCAATGTCACAAAGTGACTTGTTGGGTGACATTTCTTTCTTAATCGAATTTTTTCTTGTATTCTGCTCAAGATCTTTGTTTGCCACTTTTCCCTAAATGCCGCGGATAGAGATAGTCTTAAAAAAGAACTCATATACCAGCCTTCCAGATACAAATTTACAATACATATTTAGCCATTTAAATTTACAAGTAAATGAAGTAATAATCAGCATACCGTATTAGCTGACATATGAGGCAAGGTATTTCTAGATAACTGCTGTAGAATCTGAAGGTAATGATGAAATGAAGGAGCCTCATTCACGCCACACTCTTTCACAAAGAAATCATGAAGCCCCGAATATATAGAGCATAGTGTCTTGCTCAATGGGGTGCTGATTGCGGTGGCTGATGAATCAATATTGTCACTATGCTCTAATGCACCTGTAGGATCACGCCAGTAGACTTCCTCAGAAGAGAGTAACACACCAGCTACAACATCCTCGTGGAATTTGACAGATGTGCCAGGAACAAATATGAAAGGTCCTGACTTGAAAACATCAACAGCTCGCTGCCTTCCTGTTGCCATTTGCTGCCAAATGAATGAATATAACTTGGACATTTGTGACAAGCTGTTAAGATGAAAGTTCAACTGAATTAGTATCTTCCAGTTCACAGCATAAAGGTGCAGAAAAGAAGCCTGTCTGAGTGGTCAGAGAGGAGGATCAATTATTCAGAAAAGAGCAATTCTGACATAAGGTTTAGTGGGTGCAACTAAACGCATCCCTTCGGTATCCTAAAAGCTAATGTTAATTTAATTCCAATCAACATATCATACCCAAACAAACTCTCTTTGGAGTTCAGACTTTAGAGGACTCCACAAGCAAGAAACTTTTTATTTTCAATATAAAGAAAGCCTCATCTTAAAAGTTCCAAAGGTTGCTAGAAATTTGGGTACTAGGCTTGATGATAGTTATATGATCAACAACCGAGGAAAGCCACTAGGGTAAGAACACATTTCCAGCCAATAATACCATGAAAAGCAATGCAGTCTCTTGAATAGAATATTACCTGGCTGTGAATGCAGACTTTGATCTGCTCCAAGTCTGAAGCATTGACAACACATCATCAAGAGTTACTTGAGTTTTAAAACCAATTTGATTTAGCAATTTCACGCTTTTAACCTGTTCCAATAAAGTGGCAGAAATACTTCAGGTCTTCACATTTACAAACAAAAAATGGCAACCACATACTCCCTTTGTTATATTTATTAGTTACAGATTCTCATTTACGACATTTGTATGCATAAAATGAATCCAACTCAACCCACGTAACCGGCTTGGAACAGAAAGTTGTGAGAATTGGAAATAATATGTAATTGGAGCCGTTTCTATACAAGTCGAACTGAGACTGACTTACTGTTTACGAGTTGTTTTGGAGTGTGACCGTATTAATAAGATGTAATAATCAATCCTTCGAAAAAGACTATATATAAACGTGACAGAAAAAACGAACTATAAGGCAAATTTGCTGTAGAAAACTTTAAAAATAATCATGGTTAGGTGGGTAAAAGGGATCTAACAACAAATGCATTAAAGAGAGATGTGCAGGGAGTAAAGGTGCTGTAACTTGTGTACGGGGAAGTGCAAAAAGATAGACACTACATGGAAAAATGGAAAATGATAACACAAAAATCTCATTTTTGTATAAAACAACATAATACGAAACTGTAGGAGAAAATAAATTATGGGATATGATTTGACTTCAAATGCACGCAAGACAAATTCAGGCCTTTTCATTTAGCTTTATAAGCGGGAGAATATGGCCAAGAATAACTTGCATGATTTACAAGCAAATAGTTTAGAAATATCAGCTTCGTCTACAAAATTCACTCGACTTACCTTCGGAACAGCATATGGAACATGACCACCAAGGATAGAGCGGACATCATCACAATCATGAAACAGGTCTCTTGGATAGTGAAGCTCATTATCAGCACTTGAAACTACCCACTTAGTATCACATATACACCTCAATAGTGAGGTCTTGAAAAAGAAGTCACTGGGACCAGCATTGGCAGCAGAACACCCAAGAACTTTGTCACTGAAATGATCATCCCAAAGGGCATCCAAAATCTCTAGCATGTATCGGCATTTTTCTTGGCTGCCATCCTGAGACAATAAGGATAGTATATGAACCAATTCAGGAGATTCCCAATCTCTAACCACCAACCCGGGTGAGATGAGATGCCTGTAACTCATAATCTGCTCAAGTACTTCAGGAGACAAGTCTGCAATAGGTTTTTCAGCCACTGCTAATTTCACAAAATCTGTTACTCCTAGCATCTGCAGAAACTCCCTCCACTTCGTTAGGCTACACGAAACTGACTTTGTAGCCGGATGGTCCAAGTAAATCTTGTCAACCTCATGCCACTTGTAATCCAAACCATGCACAAACTCAAACTTGCTTACATCTACAAAATTGCCAAATTCTCCACTAAAGTGAATTGGTACGTCACTAGGTCGTTTGAACCCATGATTAGTTAGAATCAGAGCTTTGCTGCGTAATTCAGAAAGAATGTGTTCATTTTCAACATGGCAATCAATGCAGTTGGACTGTAAATGAAGCATTACAAAGGTGACGTATTCTATCATCAGTTGTTGGTTGTTATTTGTCAACTGGAAATTTCCAATGGACGGTATAATATGAATTCTAATAAGTTCATGAGCTGACATCTCTTGAACACCAATCTTCTGCAGCATCGTTGAGCAACTACTTAATAAAGTCACATCACCAGACGCAGAGAAGAGGGCAGGGCTTACAATTCTCAATTTAGCAAAAAGGCAAGGAAATGCTAAATTGCAAACACCATCCACACCAACGCTTCTATAGTCAGCAGGAAACCATATAGTACCTTCATCTAATGACCCAAATGTTCCATTGGAGAGGGGAATGAAAGGAACCTTTTTTAAAGAATTTATTAGCTCCTGCTCCTTCTCCAACCAAGAATTCCTCAGATTCATTGCATGCGAATGCAGCATGCTGTGAAGTTCACTAAGATAAGAGACTAGCCAGCATAGACCCATTGATTTTATACCATCTGTTGTACGACTAATAGAAGAAATAAATTGCACTAATATCTTTGGCCCATACTCCTCAACACCCAGCGCCCTAGCTAGTGTGTCAGACAGATGAATATCCTTATGTAGAAGACCAAGACCAAGGTGTTCATGAAGTAAAGTATCTGGCAATAGCTTTTCCACCTGCTCATTCCAACCTTTCAAAACCTTACATGGCGCAACCCACTTGTCCATGCAGCCGTCTTGTAGCAGACAGTTCGACTGGCGTAATTTAGAGAGAATCAACCGAGGGAGCCCTGAAAAAAATCCATGCACTTCACCCACAAGCGGAACAAAACTCATGTAAGCATTCACTGCTTTAGCAGGATTTTCTTGGAAACAAGGAAGAGCGCAAAACAACTTCTCAGCACTGACAAATAAACTCGGAAATTCTGACAATAACCACTGGTTCCAAGGGTTATCTCCATCAACCTCTTCTCTTGAAGAAGGAAGAATAAAATCAGCTTGAAGAATGAACTTTAGGCCATATGCTCTCAATGGAAGAAAAGCAAAAACAGGTTGTTGAGCCAGGACTGGTTTATAATCTCCATTAACCGTCTCCTCAAGTGTGAAAGCAATGGATATCTCTGTCATATGAGCATTTAGACGACTAATTTTAGGGCACAATTTGCAAGATGCCACAAACCAAGTCATTTTCTCCTCTCCATTAGAGACTCTAACGATCCCATCACCCAGTAGTTCTTTTCTCATTACACTGTAGGTGTCATTTGCCATATTCCTGACCTTAATGCACCGAAGACGGTGAAGAAAAAGTAACAAAGACGGATGAAGATCCAAAAACATGGATGAAATGCTGCTCATGCCGGACCCCTCGCGTAATTTTGATTTGAAAGGTAGTACAATGCATGTGTTCCAACAATTCATGCCCTTTTGGCCATCACCTCCAGATGCTAATCTTCTAAACATCTGAATATCACAAGGAGGTATGGTTGTTGGCAATACAAAGCCAATCTGACCCTCACTTATGTCAAACTTTATATGAAACCCGTTTGAATGAATTTCTGGAGCATCAGTTATCTGCATAAAAAGAAATCAAACTTCCGATGGTTATGAAATAGGATTGATAAGGGAAACATAAAAATGTAGAATGATTGTACTTGCTAGATGTCAAAATGAGTTACGTCAAGCGGTTCATACTTGCACAACTAAACAACCGAAGTGTAGTCATTTGATAAGCTAGAGCATACCTTTGTTGACACAACTGCAAATTTATGTCAGTGAAAAATCAATTCTGATACATAGAAAGTCAAAGAGCATCTACGATGACATTATATGTAGAAGAAAGCAAATTTTAATTATACTAAAAAATTCTAACAAATAAAAACTCGGGGCACAGCTCCATTACCATAGTGCTTTTCTTTCCATGAGCAAATTTTGATGCCTACGTTTTTCAATGCCGAAAATCTCACATATTGTACCATATTGGTTATATAACAGTTTCTTTGATCTTTTGCACAAATCCCATAGTGAGATTACTTAGTCTCATTATCGAAGAGTGAATTTATTCATCGATAACGTTGTAAGAATTACTTCGTATCATGGGAGACATTTGAGGGAAGACTTATGCTTACCATTTCATAGGTGGTATGACTGGTATGCCTTAGATGTCAAAATAGAACAACCTTGAGGGCTTGTTTGGATAGCAAACTAGGAGGAAAAGGGAGGGGAGGGGGAGAAGAGGAGGGAGAATGGGAAGTGGTTGTTTGGATACATTTTCCCTCCAAATCTTTCCTACATTGGAGAGATTTTGATTTGCCTTGGGAGGGGAGGAAATGAATTATCCCCCTCCATTTCTCTCTAGCATCATTTGTTATCCAAACAAAGGATTTTTAATCCCCTACTCTCCCTCCCTTTCCTTTCCCTCCATATCCCTCAATCCAAACACGCCCTAAATTTTTAAGTAACTTATGTGATGATAAAAATCATCATTTCTAGTACAAAAGTCCACATATTTTAAAAAAACAAAGAGCAGAAATATAACACTTAGCAAGAAGTCAATGTAGGGGTCATGACGCGAATGGTTTCAAAAGAACAGAATCTGTGCGAAAAGCTAGTTTTTAGAAATGATTTCTGGTGAGATAACTTAATGGAGTCTTGGATAATGTCAGTGGAAAGGAGAAAGTGATCCATCCGATACTAAATAAGGGATTCTTCATGACTTGGATCAGGTGAATTTTTTACTTTCTAAAGTATGCATGGGCGTAACAACATTAGTCTACACATGCACCAACAAACGTTCCAAAGGGATAAAAAGAATCTTATCTCCTTCCATAAATTATGTCTTTCAGTTGGACGGTAAACTCCGATTAGCCCCCACACAAAAGACTTAAGCTTGCAACAAACACAAAGCTCTCATTTCCTTTCGTCCAATGGGGCCATACATTCAGTATCAAAACAACAATATAACCAACTGAATTGCTAATAGAAGAAAGATAATCTCAATCTATCATAAACAATGACCGCACAAACTACGCCCATTACACAATATCGTGACAACTGGCATGGGAAAGGGATGTGGGGGGTATTGGGATTGAGGATCTGGACTGCTCAAAAAAGAGAAGCTCTTAAATCCTATCTTATCCTATAAATATACTCCCTCCTATTCTAAATAAACTTCCCTATTTCCATTTTCGTATATTCACAATAACTTCCCTATTTCTATTTTTGGTAGGTGTTTGTGCGGTCCAAATTTAATTGTATGATGGGGTAGTGTGTTTGTGTGGTCCAAATTTAATTATATGGTGGGGTAGTGTGTTTCCTTAAATCTTGTGCACAAGGGGAATAGGGAAGTTTATTTAGAATAGCAGGGAGTATGATTTGGAATATAACAATCATATGGTCTGTCTGACAGCTGTCTGATAATTTCCACAAGTGCTTCAAGTTTTCAGATTCAAACCAACAAATAAGCTGGGGAGTAATTAAATTTTCTTAACAAGGACAATGGTGATGTACAAGCACATCTCAAATTTAATAAGAATGTGTAATCACACATATCACCTATGTTACTCCGACTCTTCTGATTTCCCCACATGCCCGTGTCCGACACTCGACACTCGACACTCGGACAAGGGTATAACACTTTGACACCTCAGTTTAAGCCAAAGTATGCATATTTTTCATAGCGATGGCCGAGTCCGACACTTAGACACACACTCGTGTCATATACTTTTAAACGAGTCTGAGCAACATGGCATATCACACATTCGATGAGATTCTTTCGACCAAAATCAAAGAAAGAACTAGACAAAAGAAATATAGTTGTTAGACAGAAATGAAACCAATTCCCTTACTGCCAAAGTGATCAAATAATATCAAAAAGGATGAAAAAGGATGTCTTTATAGACACGGTGAAGTATATCCAACCAAAACTGAAATGTTAATCATTAGTGTGCATACCCGAAAAACTGATTTGAAACCAATTCCCTTTTGTCCAATGTAGCCAGCAGAAGATCCTTTCTTCGTTGAGTTTCCTACGTCACATAGAGCTCTGATATTCTTTGTAGTGAAGCCTTGTTCATTATTCAAAATAATTATACTAGTATCGTGTAGAATGAAGCACAATGTGGGTTCAACATTCTCAAGGTAGGCATTATCATCAGCATTTTGTACCTGTGAATTCCGAGAAAGAATCAAAGTAAAATGGTCAAAAGCATTTATCAAAAATAATCGCTAAGCTCAAAAAAGATATTACTAGGAGCAGACAAGTTTTTAAAACAGTGCGAGCTGTTTATTCCTGTCTCAAATTGTAACTTTGAACAGAACAATACATCAGAACGCACTGTAACAAAGATTTAAAGAAAAGATTGCCGGGAGTAATGAGCTTCCTTCATAAACAGAAGAAAATATAAGACGTACCAGTTCAAGAAGAAAGTGTGAGTCAAGTGAATACAGCTCTTGTGAGAGACAATGTAGAGCTCGCCCCAAACGAGCGTGCTGTTTCTTCAGCATGTCATTCTCCGCATCAGAGAGACTAGAGTCCAGCCCAAATTCTTCTCTCCTTATTGATTCAATAATAAGAGCAGCCTCCTCTTCATTGATGGTCTGTTCAGTTGATTGATTTGACACAGCAATTTCAGAGTTATTCACTGGTTTAATGCTCAAAGTGGAAGATTTGGCACTGTTATGTTTAGACTTCCCGTCTCTGTTATCAGCAGAGAAAGGTGGTTCACTAGATGAAATCAGGGCACAGGCAGAACTGTTGACATCAGGGCCCACAGAAATCAATGCAGAATCTTCAACTGGCACCAAGGAATAATTGTCAGTCAATGGACAAAGTGCATGGTGATCATCAATCCACTCAATTATACCAAGACCGAAACCAACTTCATGAAGCATAAGACGCTCTTCAGTTCCTTTGCACTGGACTAAGACAGCTGAGTTAACATCTTTGACCAGAGATCGCAACCCAGAAAGCAATACATCAGCTGCAAAACAACGGAATTCTGATGGCAAAAAAGTAAGACAATCGATGACAAGTCTTAAAGCAGGTCCCAGAACTCTATCTCCCTCGATCAAATTCTTGGCTAGATCCATGCTTGAATCACAACCTGAAGTATCAAGCCTCCCAAACATGTTCTCATTCCGCTGATCACCGCCTAAACCCATATTCCGTACAGGGTTAGAAATGATAACCTCAAATCCTTGTCGGGTCTGGCACTTCAAAAGCGACAAAGGCACATGCCTTCTCCCACCAGACACTGTAAACAACGATAAGAGTTGGACTGCTACTTGGAAAGGGGACTCTTGAACTAAAGCTTGAAACAACATCTCGCCAGAAGCAGAATGGTCGATGCGGATAATTTTCCCATGTCTAGTCACAAGACATACCAAGTCTTGCACATTCACCTCAGTCAAAAGCCACTCCATAAGAGGCCCTAATGAGGGAGCATATATAGAATCCCAATGTGACCAGGAGTTCAGATCTGACAAAAATGGTGCTCGGAGTAAAACCTCAATTGCATCCCTAGAAGTGAGGGATGTAGGATAACCACCTTTATGGTCATTGCAAGTAATAAGCTCAGGACTGTCAGAAAACTCACTTTTATTATTCTGAACTGGATCAGAGTAAGTTGAGGTGCCCAAAAGTGTCGCAGAAAAAATGACACAAGTGGATGTAACAGTACTGTGCTGTCTTACTGAATCTAGAAGATCTTCCACACCCCCACGTTCAGAAGTTTTAAAACTGATAAGAGGAAACTGCCTTGTAAGTAGTTCCAATAGGTTTTCTTTGGTTACAATATCGTCCTCCCAGAGGCTTCCCAAGGCTTGAGACAATAGCATAACTAATTGCTGCTGGATCATGCTTACCTCAAATGCGTGATTCTCTCGTACCTCACCTGCTAGAAAGTTAAGTAATTCTTTCGAGAATAATGATCTGTTTTTTCCTAAGAAAGACCAAAACTCCCCATGACCCAGCATCTTGAATTCCCCTACGGAGAACTGTTGAGCCAACCACAATTCACAACAAGAGATATGCTCTACAAAGATAAGAACCCTATCTAGAAGCGAACTTCCTCCAGACAATACTACATTTCCAGCAAGATACTCTGAGGCTTTAGTTAAAACATCTTCCACACTTACACCTGAAAAATGGTGATGGCATGTGACGTTAAAAAAAATTAACAGTTTTTTCTAACATGTGCATTTTAAGTTTACACATTAAAACCTATATAAAGAAGGACTCCCAAGAATTATTTCACTACATTTGGTTACAAAAAAAAATTATACAAGTTTCACAGAGGGTGCAGCTACACAAGATATATAAAGAATATAACAGCACATATGTTAATCACACTCGTCTAAAAGTATCTGATACGGGTGCATGTCTAAGTGTCCGGCAAGACTATTTTTATGAAAAATCTTCATATTTTGGCTTAATATAAGGTGTCCATGTGACCATGTGTCATACCGATGTCCGAGTGTCTAATGTCGAACACGGGCACGCGAGGACAGCAGACCTACAAAATCCCTCTCTGTATACTAGAACACGACCAAAACTACCAATAAGAGAGAGCAGCCTTCCGAATACTAGAGGTCCAAAAGTGTAAATAGGCCACAGTCTGACAGAGGACGGTGCCTTAAGGATAAAATTTAGAGACTTGATGAACTAAAATAGCATAAATAGTCTTTAATACAGAATTGTCAACCTAACAATTTCCCAAATCTTAGCAGCCTTCGACACACGGGAATTGTAACTTGTACGTAAGGATGAAGAAGTTTTCTTTGCAGGCATCTTATCATAAGGATGAAGAAGTTTCCTTTTCAAGCATTCTTATCATTTCACATTGTCTTTCTTCTTAAAAACCTCCCCTCAACGTTTCTATTTTCTCTTGATTTTTCTCATATTTACATTTTCAGTAGAATCTTTAGTGTAAATTCTCACTCAGAAATATTTTCCATCAAAATATACTACAGTAGTCAATTAAGAGAACAGAAGAGAGCGAGTTCATCTACTCACATAAATCAGGCACTGACTCCCCCTTTTCAACAATATTAAGGCCCTTTTCAGTAGGCCCGATATCAATGTTTTCATAATTTGTTAGCTCATCATCTTGAGTA
Source organism: Silene uniflora (assembly GCA_018983105.1). Lineage (NCBI taxonomy): Eukaryota > Viridiplantae > Streptophyta > Magnoliopsida > Caryophyllales > Caryophyllaceae > Silene > Silene uniflora. The sequence continues at coordinate 11,186 of JAGPOY010001393.1, forward strand.
TTTTCTTGTTGCAGTGTAGCCATCAGTTGAAATGTATCATACATGCTGTCCCACATTCCTTTTTTGATAGACGTAACCTGCAACATTGCCAAAGGAAAGTTTATCAAATTATCACAAAACTTTAAACTTGACTGCAGCATGAGCTTATAATGACTTAAAAGAAGAGGAATCCATATAATTCATGAATAAAACGATTGGTGAAGAGACTAACAACAAGAAGATGAAAATTCACTATCCAACGGCAAGAGCTCCAAAAGTACACACCAGTACACCACCAATGAGGAAGGTGATTTTTCCTAATAAAAGACCTTTTTTTCTCCCAAGCACCCCATAGGATGCAAAGTGTGTAAAAACTATAAACACCCTTCCCACTTCTCCCTCTCATTTTAAGTACCATCATAACTTGAGATTTCAATAAAAAAAAACTAAAAAAATATGAGTTTGATTGGTATTTCAGTAATTTATGTTCCCAATTTTTCACCTGGCCTTTTATATACTCTTGTCTAACTAACCATTCTTCTTTTTCCCTCTTTCTCCGTGTTTTCTTTGCCCTTCTCTTTGTCTCACTTTTCAGTTCGTTTTTCAACTATGTTTATTCCTTTTTTTGTTAAGCTTGCTACATATGCATTTTTCTTGTCTCCCATGTTCTATTTCCCTCTTTTATCCTTTTCGTCTTTAACTTCACTAACAGTAATGGGTCAATCGAGACATGCGAGGGTCAGGATAGTTCAGCCTGTAACATTATCGGCTTAGTTCGGGTCGGGTTATTTTGTGTTTCGAGTGTTTTTCGCTTGTATGTTGGTCAAGTCAGTTTCGGCTTGGGTCATTTTCGGGTCAATGATTAAGAGTGCTTTTGATTATTACCTATTTATAGTTTAGTCTTGATGATTGATTCTTTATTCTAAAGTAAACAATATTAAGTGATATTCAAAGTAGTCCCTTCAAGTCTTTTTGGGTCAATTAGGGTCATGTTTTGTTAGGTCATGTTTTGGGTTGGGTGGTTTCAGATCTGGTCATTTTGGGTCGGGTCAGTTACGGGTCAACAAAGCCCGGGTCAGATTGGGTAAATTCGAGTTTTTGGTCACATTGGGGTGTTGTAGTTTGGGTCAATCGGGTCGGGTTAAATCAGGTCTAGTTCCTAGTAGCTGATGCTAGATGTACATAAATTATCTTCTAAATAAAATCTCTAGGGTTGATGTTGTAAGAATTGTAAACCTAGCTGCTAGGTATAGCCTGAGCTACCCAGTACCCACGTGGCACGTACACTCTCCAATGGAAAGAGTGTAGTCGGACAGTGATCATTCAAGGCATAACCTGCCCGCCGTGCCCCCCTGCCAAAAGGTAGGAGACCCCCAAGTATTGCATGGGTTAAAGTAGGTGTAAGCATGTGATGTCTAGTTGAGTGGAGATGGAATGAGAAGGCCAGAATAGAAGACCTTTGTAGGAAGGACCACTAGAGGAGCAAAGGAAGCGACTACTATATAAAATAATAATAAACCGACTACTCACCGCAACATTGAGCAACCCCACAAGTGGATATCTTGAGAAAGCCTTTCTTAATGTATTTTTTTGTCCTTTCTTCACTGTATAGACATGCAGCATTTTCTCAAAAACCTGCAGCCAATTACAAGGTCGTTCACAATTGTTATCATAATAAAGTTTGATATAATAAGAAAGTAATAGAGTGAAGAGAACACTTCAGGTACAAAAAGAAAGGAGAAAAAACTAAGGTTTCTAGTACAATTTCTTTCCATGAATGCTTTCAAAATCGAAACCCAAGTCAGCAATCGAAGTTGCAGACTTCAGCAACTAGGTAAAAAAAACATGTGAGTGATCATCAAGCGTTGAATCCTGATTCCCGAACTCCTGATTGTTATACCGTGTTTCCTATTAATGGAACCTCTGTTCATCACTCACTTTCCAAGTTTCCAAGAACAAACAACATTGTGACCGGAAAAAGATACCAAAAAATTAATTACTAGCTGTAGATGTTACTATGCGATATAAGTCAATTCTTGTAGTATTTCTAGCCAAGACTATACAAAATGACTTATATTGCATAGTCACATCTACAGCTTGCTATTAGGTTTTGGGTTTTTTGTCAGAAGGCACCTAACTTTAAGTCACTTTTGTATAAAGCTTTGTTTCTATTTCTACCCAAAGCTCTATACAAAAGTGATCATTGAAAGGGACGTTTTTAAGGGATTCATCATAGATACCTGAATCAAAAGATCCTTCCCTTAACTTTCCATATATAATAGTATTACACATAAAAAAGAATCAGAGTCTCAAGCGAGGGATGATGAGCATAAATTCAGACTTGAAAAGAATAGGGAAGGAAAGAGTGAGTCAGCTTCCAAAAGCCAAAGAAAGGGGATCAATATCTAAATCTACAAGCCGGTGACGATAAATCAACATACCTCAGCGGCTGTGTGCCCTCGACAAGCATCCTTCCAGGTTGTAATGAACATCCTAATAGAGTCCTCATCAAGGGATGTATCATCACTCTTTGGATCTTTACTCCCACCAATCCCGCTATCTGGGCGCTTAGAAATCCGGGCAACTGTCTTCCCATGACTTTGACACTTCACTTTTCTTTTCTTTTTTGCAGGCTCGCATATCTGATCAGATGGTGAAGGTGCTTCACCAGTTTCACCTCTCAAACCCAACCTTGAGATTTCTTCAGCAACAGATGGATAAGGGCAGCTACTCACTTTATCTCCACTTTTGCTTTTAATCGAGGATTGATTTTTTTTACTAATAGAATTATCTTCACTATCAGAGCTCTCTGTCACATCATCGATTTCACCAGAACTTGAGGAACTAAATCGTAAATGCTGACCGCTAAAATCCTTGTTATCAGAAGCAAATGATGAAACACGCTGAGTAATGTCAGAGAAACGCTCATCAAATTCTTTCTTCTGCAAAGAGAACAATGGTCGCTTTTTCTTTCGCTTGCTGCTTTTCTCTTTCACATTGTCCGTAACCTTTCTCAATATTTGATTTTGTGCTCCACGGGCCTTACATATCATACTAATGTGCATCCTGAAATAGCGTGATTGGGTATTAGGAGTGAGTGACCAGCTCATAACTTTTATACTAAAAAATATTTCATGAAATAGGATTCGTAAAGTCTAAAACATAAGCATTTTCTATTTCTTATCCTCCGCCAACGTTGAAATTTTTAGCGATCAATTATTTGTGGGCTAGTGGCTTTGTGCTATCAAAATTAAAGGTTGAAGCTGCTTCGCAGAAACTTGCAAAGCATGGTCCAGATACTTCTGGACGCCAAAACAAAAGACATAAAGTCAAAAATGTAAGATTACTTGCAAAGATAACTGGGATATACATCATAAGAACCCTCGAGTGCTACAAATTTCCACCTTAGGCAAATTTGTATCAAGGGCCATATTATTGAAGTGATCTCCTAAAGTCAAATTAAGTAGGTAACATTTCTTGAATCTCTCTCCACACCATCCACTCCTTGTCTCCTTTGTGAGGAACAAGTTCCTCCTCATAACATTTCATACTACGCATTGTGTAACCTTGTTTGTAAGTTATTAATTTAGTGCTCCCTTCACTTCCGTCAACAAGCCTTGTTCCCTCGCAAAATATGCAAATGGATGGGCAGAGGCATGCAACATTTTGAGTCGAAGCTCGAAGCTCTAGACTAAGTGAAGACCCCCTTCCCCATGATAATAAAAAACACACATATATGGTCTTCGCCTGTTTTCGGAAAGCTAGGTGTTCTGTGTTTAAATTTAATAATAATGTATTTTCTTTGCTTTAATTTTCAATATATATTTGAACTAATCCTTGGAAAGGACACCCACCACCTGAACTAGAATACTTTGCCTTTGCCTAGCAAATTTGCTCTGGAATGTTTGTGAATGATTTACGTAACCAAATAAGGTTGAGCACCAGAATCCATAAAAGCATCAAGAAAGCGTTACACACGCTCTACTCAGAGGAGACAATCTCCGAAACACAGGCGATAAATATCGAGTTAACAGCCGAGCACCAGCACCACATTTGACGCGTGTTTGCTAAGAAGTCAAAAGCTTAAAACCTCAAAAAGAATGCCATTCTTGATAAGTACATCAAAAAAATACTTACCCAAGACTCTGGATCCGCACCCCAAGTTCCTCCTTGCTTGCTACTTTACATTTCTTTGCAATATAGTCCAGCAATTCCTCAACGTTAGCATCTCGAGGTTTTTGATAAAGATACACCGCAAGATAGGAAACTATTTTCTCAGTTGTTATCTCGTACACTTCGTCTATACCATTGCTTATAGAGAAGTAGTGAATTACAAGTGGTTGCATTAGGAAGGGACCCAACTCTAGCTCTTCAAACTTCTCAACCCCCTCATTTTTGCATAATGACTCCCGCAAAGCAAACAAAGAAGTTATCTTATGCGCGGCTACATGGCAGTGAATAAACGCATTGATCTGACATAAGCAAGAAAACGGTAAGGACCGCGTTTATAGCCAATACTAATTTCATACAAAATGACAAAGATGAACTATTTTTCCTCAAAATAAACAAACCAGAAAATCGCATTGTAACTTCGAACTAACACCAATTAACAAACATAATAACCACAAGAATCCGCCTTTAAAATAAAGGAAGTGTAAACATATCACTGGAACGGAGGGAGTAACATATTGAATATCAAAAAGCGAATGTAATTGACCTTTCCTTCAGTAAAAAGGAGCTGACGAAGCGACGGAATTTCTTGCATTTGAAACCCTAAAGCCTCCCAAGAATCCGCCTTTAATCTAACCAAAGCCGCCTGCGAAACCTTCCAAGACGAAACATGCTCCTTCCCACTAGCAACCAATTCCCGGCGAGCGGCGACAACAGCAGCGTCAATCTTCTCCCTCTGTTCAGAGACAGCATTGTTTTTCCGTGACTGCGGAAGTGGAAACTTATTCTGCGGCGGTTTGTGAGGACGAATAGTAATCACGCCGTCGGGTCGTAAATGATGCTGGTGTTCCTGCGGTGAGTTAGAAGAGCTAGGATTGGGGTTTTGAGGTGGTAAATAATTCTGATTTTGGGGGAAATTAGGGTTTTGAGGGGGGAAATTAGGGTTCTGAGGAGGGAAATTGGGATTCTGAGGGATAAAATTAGGGTTTTGAAGGGGAAAATTGGGGTTTTGAGGTGGGAAATTAGGGTTTTGAATGTAAGGATTATGGAGCAATTGATTGAGGTTGTGGAGTAGGAGTAAATTGGGGTCGAATTGTTGTTGTTGTTGTTGTTGTTGTTGTGGTGGTTGTGGTTGTTGAGGTGGTTGTTGTGGTTGTTGTTGCGGCAGAGGACGGAAGGGAGGGGGGCGATTGCGGTGGTTGTGACGACCACCGCCGCGGCCGGCCATTGATTCTGATGAGTAGGGTTTAGTGAGGGTTTAAGGCTGATACTATGGAGAAATACTTGTTTGTTACGAAGTATTTGTTGACAAGTCTTCGAGGGGTTTTATACTTCTTCACTTCACTTTTTTTTAAACAATAGTATTGGGCACGTGCTTCGCACGAGGAAACACCCGAAATGCAAGATTCGACACATATAAATATGTGACCGCGAAGGGAGTATTTGATATAATTTAAGCGGCTAGTTAGTAAAATCGACTCACACAAGTATTATGACATGTTAGACATAATCGTAATAATGTATTGTTGCATTGTTACGTCATGTAATTGCGATTTGCGCATACCTAAAGGTACACGTATGTTCATATACGAAATAACTCAATAAAGAATAAAGATTCATTATAGACCGGTCATTGTGTTACGAAATTAATAGATAGATGTCGAAAGTAATTTGCAAAGGGTACTCTTGAAAAATAAAATTACCCAAGTCGGGTTCAGGTTAGGTCAATTTGGGACGGGTCAATTTTGGATTTGTAGACTTCAGTCGGGTTGACCCGGGCCTTTTCACGTTACGGTTTTTTTTTTGGGTCTGTTGAAATGTGAGACTTTCTGGAGTATTCTAGAAAGGTCCGGAATATTCTATAAGTGTCCGGAATGTTCCGGAATAGTATAGAGTTGTCTAGAATAGTCTAGAAGAGTCTAGAAGGTCTAGAAGAGGCATGAATGTTCTAGGAGTGTGTAGAGAAACCTAGAACATTCTAGAAGAACTCTAGAGACTTACTAAGTCTAGGTCACTCTAGAATATCCTATTCTAGAGAATTCTAAGAATGTAGGAGAAGGAGGAGGAGCACTATAAATAGAGGTCATCCCTCCCATTTCCATGTATAAAAAAAAAGAACTTCACAAAAAAATCAATACAAAAACTAATTCCTTCAACTAACTTCAACTAATCAACTTTCAACTAATTAAACAAACAAACTAACTAATCTCCAAATCTACTTCATAAACTCCCCCATACACCAACAAGT